>JBBPBK010000200.1:0-247107 GCA_039720395.1 Liquidambar formosana | reverse complement strand
TGTGAGAGAAGTCTGGAACTGGTTAACCCAGATTTTAATTTGGATATTGGATGGCCTTTGCAAACTTGGATTCTTCATAAAGATGGTAGCCAACTAAGAATAGGGCCAGAAACATTCCACATTCAGTCCTTTTTCCCTTTGGTTGTTGGGTCTTGAGGCACAATAGAAACCAGTTTGTGTTTGAGTAGCATTTATTGATGTGGCCTAAGGATAATTGTGATAAGATATTAATTAATGCCACTGAATATTTCCATGTTTCTTGTAAGTTTGAGTCTCCAAGCATATCTAAGCAGGTTATGGTGAAATGGGTGGTTCCAACAGCCCATACTTTAAGCTCAATACAAATGGTTCCTCCATGGGAAATCTGGGTAAGGCTAGTGTTGGGGGCTTAATCCATGATCACTTGGGACAGTGGATTAAAGGATATACCCGTAATCTGGGCATAACATCAAGTACTAAAGCTGAGCTAAAGGCTTGAGCAATGTAATAAGCAAGCTGCTTATATTATACGATGTGGTTTTCTAACATGTTGTATAATTAGTTGCTGTGCCTCACATGGTGCATGGTTTGTTGTTCCTTTTGTTAATTAGTTGGGTTTTGTTGTGATCTGTTGGGTGTTGTCTTACATTTTGGCGGTTTAATCTCTTGGTCTGATCTGGCTTGTATTAGTTTTAATCAATGAAGTTCCAGCTTTTATCATTAAAAAAAAAAAAAAATGCTACTTGTTGATATGGATGCTAGTGCTGTTGGGAATTGAACTAGAAGGAAAAACAAAGTGCGGAATATAAAATTTTTTTCTAAACGATTCCACAACCCATGAATCTAATTATGGTATAATACAAAACTAAAACCCTAACTAGAAGAGGGTTAAATCACTTACAGTTCAATTATCTTCTTCCTTTACGCCAAGCTTTGATTCCAAACAGTAGTGAATTGAGCAGTCCAAGTGTTCTGCCTCCAATAGTATCCACACCTAGCAAGAGTTTCAAGTCCTTTCTTCTTTTCCTTGTTTGTTGCTAGAAGAGGAGAAGAGAAGAGAGAGAGAGCCACTAAGGAGGGGTCGACTAGGGCTTGGGAGTGAGCAATTGTGATGTTATGATGTCACACATCATAACATGACATATATATAGCCATTAATAGGGTCGGCCCTAAGGGAGAATCCCAATTGGGCTCTAACTTGCAATTATCCCATAATTTCAATTTAACCCCTCTAGTTTATATCCTATACAAACTTGACCTTCAAGAACTATTCTTTATTTACTTATGCCGTTTCTCTTATAAACTTTAAAACTTTCTTTGCATGATCAATGTGTGACCCATTGGGTTCGCATTATTAAGTAGTGGGAATAGCACAAAGTGTGCACAATGTAACTCTTTCCATTAAGAGTCTAATTGGAACTTCGTCCAATTCCCTAATTGATTATAACTCACTTATACCAATTAGGGCTTTACTAACCATGAGAAACATCTAGCTATGGCTCAATGTGTGGTCCTTAATGAGGTGAATAGGTATCTTACAAGACCCTTCTGTTATAGTTTTATAGGTTACAATTACATCCTTCCTTCTACACAATGTCTCTAATTTAACCATAGGACATGGAGTCTATCATCCCTAGTTTATTACTTTATACTTAATCTATGAATATCATTCAATGATGAACTTATGGAAACTCTTTTCCATATTTATCCTACCATAACCATGGACTTAATCGTTATATTATAAATGTTATATGAGACATTCTCTTTTCTTTTTCCGAAAGTGATGGATTCTTTGTTGATCACTCACATGCCTTCATGCACATAGCAATAGGCAATGAATACCCTTGTAGACCTCTATAAGGATCTACACTTAGTATATCAAACTTCTAACAACTTATGCATAAGACAACTATGGTGTCTCAGGTCTAAGGATTACTTGTACCACTATAACATGAAACTGATTGATAGGCAGTTAAAACTCCACTCAGTTGATCTCATATCTTTGGTCCATTCAGTGTACCTATTCTTGTAATAGGCACCCACAGTTGGTTGTAATGTCTTCACACAATAGATATATTTAGTAGTCTTAAATTACAACTCTTTGTAATTCCTATTCTCAACTCTAACTCCATGGACATATCATGTAAATATTATGATGAAATAACAACATAGAATAAGCCTTTTTATTATTCAATAAATCTGACATACATAAATGAATCAAATAATTATTCTTTATCCATAACAATCATTTTTATGATTCACTCTAGGCCTATACTCTATATCACTTGTTGAAGTCAGATTTCCAGCACATCCTTTGAGCTCTATGACCTATGATTGCAGGTGGTTAATGGGCAGAATTTTGGGGGTCATCTTCAGCACAAGTTTTGTGAATCTAACAAGCGTGCTGACATTTTGGCTCAGAGGAGAGTTGGTTTTGGTTTCAATTGTACAATTTTTTATAATCCACCTAGTTGGACGTGAGATCAGCTTGAAGTAGACAGTAGGGATGTTTCTTACCCTAGGGATGTACTAAACTCCATTACTTAATGCTAATATAGTTTAATTTTCACCCAAAGAAAAGCTTTAAAAAAAAAAAAAAGTAATTTAAATAGTACTAAAACTTTCACAATCCACATGGTTTGTTAATTGGGCAGCCAAAACAGCAGTCCTTTCCTAGAGCGAACGTAGAAGGGTTGTCTGTCCATATACCCAAATCACAGTTGAAGCAGCGCGCAGCTTCTATGTATGGTAGCATTGATGTGACCAAATTAATCTCTCTGGAATCTGGACTGTGTATGTTATTGAGTTTTTTTGTTTAGGCATCATATCATTTGCAAATAGCGATGTTTGCAGAACCACCTTAACGATTAATAATGAACTTAAATTGGTAATTTGACTTGTTCTACCTAATCCTGAAATGATGCTCAACAATGAATTGTTCCATCCATCTTTTATTTGTGCATATATACTCGCAGAAATGGTGCTCAAGTAAATGCTCATTAAAGATTGCATCATCCAACAGTGTGGCCACTTAGTGGCCCTGATTGACCGACACTTGCAAATTTTAAACAAAAACAATAATGATAATTAACCGACGTGGGAGGAGGATATAGCCTTTTAGTACAAAGTGGCCACTCTACAGCAAAATTGCATTGGGTAGTCCAAGAAAAAACTTAACAAAGAGAAAGTTGTAGCGGTAAAGGATTCATAATCCATAAAGTATGCACTGCATCAAAGCTTAAACGCTGTTCTTGGTTACATATATAACCACCACATCCCAAAAACTCTACTCACATCTATAATAGAATAATACCTGTGCAAAGCCCAGCAAAAACAACATGCATGCATATACCTGTCCAAGTCCCTATACTGTTCAAGTCCCATGCAACTACATAGTATATATATATATATATATATATATATATAGACATATGAACCCTACATGGCCAACAGAGAAAGTATAAAATTCATCCCATATCGTCCAAATCCTATAAAAGACTGTAACCCGGTCCCTCCACATACAGTGAACATAGAAAGTATATTAAGCAGCAAAAATATCATTCCTGCAAACTCAATTTCCAAAAATATTGGCTAAGGCTTTCTTCCTCGAGTTCTGATCAAAAAGCAAGAAAGTAGGGAAGATGCCTCTTATGCCCGAGTCAATGGAACCAAACTCATAGTATATGGAAGCACTGTGGGAGAAAACATGGAGTTTGTCCCCAGTTGTGAAAGAGTGCAAAGTTCCTCCATCTTCCTTGTCTCAATATGGTACAGGTAGATCTTTATTGACACCCTCATAAATAAAAGACCATCCTTGAAGGCCAAAGGATCCATCCATGCGGTCATATCAATGGCCACCCGCTGCCCCACTCTCTGGCATATATTATAAAGCAACTGCGGATTTTCTTCCTCCATCTCCTCGAGAGTTACTGAGAATTTAAGTGCCCATTTGGACTCATAATAATCCTCAAGAACCCATACTTGAAGTCCATCTTCAGAGATCATGACATAATGCAGTCGGCCTTCTGACTCTCCAATGCACGTCTCAGGGATGCTTTTGAACTCTGTGGTAGGGAATGGTTCTGAAAGCAACCAAGATAGCTCATTTTTTACATGGAACGTAAGGACTTGGTCACCATCAGTTAGCCAGTGTAAGAGACCTCCAATAAAAATGCCGTTGTTCTTTGATAAATCCCGATTGTACTGGCAGATCTCCTTCGATTTCCTCCATTCCCCTGTTTCTGAAGAGTATATTTCGAATGAGAAGTATGAATCCTCTCTGTCAGTCTCCATTTGACGAACTCTGACAACTTTGAAACTTGTAGAAATGTCTATGGGATCCTGAAATGGGTCGAATGCCAAAGCAAGGCTAATTCGTTTGTTGTGTGCATCAACTTTGAAATTTGTAGAAATGTCTATGGCATCCTCAAATGGGTCGAATGCCAAAGCAAGGTCATTTCGTTTGTCATGTGCATCCCATTTCAGACTGACCCAATCCTTGTTTGAGGGGTTGCAGACATAGATGACTGGGTCAGGAGAAGGCATGCAACTCCTGCAACAAACCAAACCATTGCTCGATGCCAAAACTGTCACATCCTCGGGAAGGAAATCAAAGATTGTGTGCCACACTTCAGTGCCTTCTGTTCCAATAGGAATGTAACTGTAAGATTTGATATCATCATTACACCATTGAAACCTCTCTTGAAAGAAGAATCCCACTACTGGTTCTGTCTTTTTTAACTGAACCTTGATGAAAGAGCGGTCAGAAATAAGGCAGTTCCACCCTTTGGAAACACACTTCAACCCAAGCAATATCTTTGTAGGCAACCGGGATAGCACATCAATGGGAATATCAGTGTTCAAAAACCCAAGCTCCTCCATTTCCTGAATTACGAAAATAATGGATTTACCAACAAATTCAACATCATCAAATAGAAAGACAGATAAGAAACTAAAAAAATTATTCTACAAGAAAGCTCAACCAAAAGAAATAACTATAAACCAACCTCTATGATGAATTGAGGCAGTAGCCCAGGGAACAGAGCTAAAGTGGTAATGGTTCCTCCATTTTGAATCTCAGAGGAAAAATCTACACCACTAAAATTATGTGAATATCTGAATTATTTTAAAAGGTCTCAGTGACATGCAAAACAATCAGCAGTCAAAAAATATTTTTATCAACTGCTGATCAATTTTTTAAAATTTATAGAAAATCCTGCTTACATGTAACAAATTATAATAGGAGGCAAATAAAATGGTTCATTCTCTCTTTTATCTTATATCCTCCTTATTCTCAGGTAAACTAGGACTGACCCCTGCAACATCAATGCGATTTATCATGAACATGTGAAGGCCCAAAACTTAATACTAAAATGACTCAGGCGCCTAAATAAGGGAGGACAGTAGTTAGTGGGTTGAGTAAAGTGTAGATAAGGCTCTAGCCTCTAGTTGTGCATGAACCTGAAATGTTTAAGCATGCCAAAGATGTAACATGGGTTATCTTTTGCTCATTTCATTGACTTAAGAGTTTCTTCTTCTCTTATCTTATTATTTTCCAGTTTAACTTTACAGTTGATTCTGCCTTTCATCTGAAATTTTCACACATCTACCTACAATAAATTGCTATAGAGATATTAAAAAAAAATGAAAGATAGCATGCCTACTCAAGCTTAATCAATCAGAAACATTCCTCAAACCATTTACATTAAA
Organism: Liquidambar formosana; assembly: GCA_039720395.1. Taxonomy (NCBI): domain Eukaryota; kingdom Viridiplantae; phylum Streptophyta; class Magnoliopsida; order Saxifragales; family Altingiaceae; genus Liquidambar; species Liquidambar formosana. Next base: position 241,419 of record JBBPBK010000200.1, on the reverse strand, counting down.
GATTATACCAATTGAACCAAAACATTATACATACATAATTAAATATTATACCAATTTAACCAAAACATAATACATACATACATATAATGTGAACATGATCATGCCTCGCTTGCTTAGTTAAAAAATGTAACAAAATATCAAAAAGAAGATGAAAATTTGAATTTTATGTATTTATAAGTCCCTAAGCAGGGCTTTTGTCCTTTACAAAGCCTTCTGCCATATTTTATCTATTTTCTTTGACCCCACTATTTAGCTTCTCAATTTCTTTTGCTCTTCTTATTAGGACCATCACATTCAACTTATTATAAAACTACAATACAGACAGCTAACAAGAGCATAATCACTTAATCAGTCGGAAACATTCCCTTGAACTATTTACATTAGACTTTGGATCAATTTAACAAAAATTAGAACAAAAATACCCATTGAATGATGTGAGCATTGTGCTCTGTTTGGATGCTGAGAAAATTATCTATCTATGGGGTCCAAAAAACCCAGAAACTCCACTCTTCTGTTCCAAACACACCTATTTGGCTTGGTTGAGTTGACTTTTTCATTTTGGAAACACCAAGTGAAAACACAAGGCTGAAATTATCGTCTTCTTTTCTTTTCTCTGTTTTCTCAGCAACCAACCAGAAGAGATTTCCCGTGGGTATGGTCATAATAATAACTACGGAGCATTACATTCTTCACAAGCGAAACTCATCATCTCTTTCATGTCACTTACAAAATCTTCATATAACTAAAATGCCCTAATGTGCTGTTTGGTTGCCTAGAAATTGTGGGGAAAAAGAAGAGGTGTTGCACTGAATTAGCTGTTGTAAGATTCCAAAGTTTTGTTCTAATTTCCTAGGATTTCTTAAAGACCAAACAGAGGATAATGAAAGAACCAAACATCAGAGATACTTATTCTTAAATAAGAAAACAAACCATAAACAAATTGTAGAGAAAGAGTAATATGAGTAGATATACGCATGAAAATAGCTGAGAGTAATGTAATGAAGTGAAAACCCATTAAAAAAAGAGAGGGGGGGGGGGTGTATTCTTTGTTTTCCCTTGGGATTTCTCACCAACCAAACAGAGCATAATGCAGAAACAATGAAGAATCGAATACAAATGTGTGTGTGTGTTTGTGTTGGGGGGGGTGAACCCACGCATTAAATCCAAAAAGAAAAGAGAAGAAATATCATAAGCTAAAAACCCTTGAAAGAAGTCTAAAGAGAAAAAGAAGACCTGAACCAACAACAGGTGAAATCGGAGAAGGGTGAAAAGTGGAAGATCATACCAAAGCCCTTAAAAGATTGAAGAAGAGTCACCAACACCAGGGAGGCACCAACTTTCCTCTCACCCTCTCTCTCTCTTTCTGGTAGTGGTAGCCTAGTATAAATGAAATAGAGACTGCATTGGCATACTTGTTCTGTTGTATATGTATACATATAGTATACAGTACAAGGTGGTGTGCATATATGAGGAGTGGAGTGGTGCTTCGTATCCTTTGTCCGTTTATCGTGTGCAGCGGCAGGAGAGGAGGAGGTGGACCGCATTGCCTCTAAGATCATTTTACAGGTTGAATCGTGCGGCTGGGGAGTAGGAGTTTTAAATATTGATATTAGAATGTGTGGGTCCTACATAGAATCTTTGTAAAGTCCCAAGTCCCACCTCACCCAATCATTTAAACCCTTTCGTAATGTAGTGACTAATGACTAATATTAATGCATGATGTGCAAAAGTTACATGATACGCGCCTTCATGCGCCTCGGGAAAAGTGGGCCACAAAGGACATATACACCTCAATGACCACTGCGCACTACTCTCTCCGTACTTACCGGCCATCGGCACAACGTCTACTGGCAGCTGATGTAGTGGCTACCAGGGGTCCAGGACTACGCTCTCACCGCTTGGTGCAGTGGAAGGAATTTTCTTTTATTATAGAGGCTCCTCACAGTGGAGCACCTCATTCTTACTTTCATTCATATTATTTTGCCGTCAGTTGGATTTTTGCTTTGTGTTGTGGTCTTCGGTTTTCTATTTTCTTGCAGGTTTAATCTTGTCTTTAACTTTTTGTAATTGGGTCATGAAAAAGTAATTGGGTCATGATTTTGTTGGTGTTCGGCTTTTGTGGGCGATTGTCTTTGGTGTGTCCTTTTATTTTATTATTAATGAAATTGATGTTCTTTGTTCTGAAATAAAATTTTAAAAAAAAAATATATATATATATATATATATATATATATATATACACAAATGAGAATTAATTATATATGTGTATTCTCATATTATGTAACTATAGACATGCATTCATTTGTCTATATATTTATGTGTTCAAATAAATATGAATATATATCCATATACTCTCTCCATCCTATAAAAAAAAATAGGCTATTTTTTATACTTTTTTTGTCCCAAAATGTTTGTTTACTTTTGAAAATTCAAATCATAAATTTTTAAATTTTCCTACATTGCGCTATATTATTTTAATAACTACTTTCAACACAAAACCCAATACCAAGTAAGAGAAGGTATTTTTGAAAAGATATAATTTAATAAATAACAAGTTAATGCAACAATATCCTTTTCTTAAACTTTGTGTTTTGTCAAACATGACCTATCTTTATGAGACGGAGGGAGTATTTGTATTCATGTGTCCGTATCCATGTCCATATTTTTTAAAATTATTTATGACATGTGACATAATATGAGTATATGATAAAGGATGAGCTACTTCTCCACTATCAGGAGCCAAGTATCATCCTTTTATTATTATAATTTTTATTCTAGGTAGACAGATGTAGGAATGTTATAACTTATGCGCATCATGACCTCCTCTTTGTTTGGACGAACATCGATGGTACAATTTTTATTTAGAGTGCAAGTGTTTTGAGACCCATTCAACCTGTGGGAGCCAAATATCTCACCACTCACTTTGTCACGTGAGTAGCCATCTCATTTCTATAGAGTATCATGTAGGGTACAAATATCCTTTTATATTTGTTATAACAAATAAGGCACTTAAATGATAAATTTTTTAAAAACTTTATGTGTGGGTAGAATTACATTGGCTTAAAAGTGCTACCCACATGTCAACATTTGGACCAAATCCTTGAGTCAAAATGCCTCTAGAAAGAAATGTTTTCGGGCCAAGTAACATACTCTCGGGGCGCAACACCTTTAATATAAGTGTGCCAAATTGTGACCTAACTGGGATGTTACTCGGATGGACCAAGACATGCGGGGCGTGATAGGTCTTCAGAAACAAAGTCTTCGGGCCAATTGTCTTCGGGTCCATCTACATCAACCAAAAAGGCCCACAACGATCCATATTGCTAACTTGCAAGCATACTTTCGGTGTTGGTAAAATATGTATTCGGTCTCGGTACCTCACACTGAGACAATCTTTAAAATAACCTATTGCATGGGACATTCTCGGACGGCCCATAAGTTGTCCAAGACGCAGCTACCTTCGGTAAAAAACCCTTTAGTCCTTAACTATCCTCGGGCCCCAATGACGTCATCGAACTACAGCCTTATTCGGTACTCGATTTTATTCATTTGTTTGGCATGTGCTTCATATTTGTCCATTGCTCAGATCTGACAAAGAAAGTTTGGCTACAATCAGAGCACGTTCCTGACAACGAAGTCAGAGCTGAACAGTTGTCGACAACCAGGCCTGAAACCCCCAGGTTAATCGTAGTCGGATCAAAACCCTAAGTTAACCATGGTTGGGTCAAAATGACAACCTAGCCTAAGACCTAGTTCTTTTTCTATAAAAGGGACACTATTCGCTCAAAACAAGGTAGGTGCGCCGCCAACACAAAACCCTAGAGATTCTCTCTCTCTTTTTCTTTCTCTCTAAAAATCTTGAGATTTGCTTTGAGCGTTGGAGGGTTTTAGGCCGGACAAACCTCGGCCTCCTCTAACTTTTTCTCTTTATTTTTAGGTTTCTGGTCACTATTCATCAAGGAACCAAGTGTCACTGTTCATCGGAGAACCAACCATCAATATTCATCAGAGGACAAAGCACGACTGTTCACCTCCCTTCTAGCCACTGTAGCTCTCTTAAACCACCGCCACGCTACACTCTGGTTCGTCGGACCACCGTGAGGAACGCGCCTTGCTGACTGTCCAGATTTTTCCCCGTACACTTTATTTTACAAAATCATTCAAAATGATGTTTCTTAGTAAATTGTGCGACTTGTTTTTATAAAAATATTTTATATTTTTTCATAAATATTGAAAAATTAAAATAAGTGGGTGTGCAAATAACATTGAGGGTTGCAATAATTGCTCTCTACAGTGATACTTTGTTGCAGTTGGTTCATTTCTCTTTTTGGTATTATACTTTTAGATTTTTTTTCCCTTCTTGCATATATGGATTTTGCTAAATTATGAAAAGATCATATTTTATTTTTTTTAGTTGTTATAATGATTTATTGTAACCTAATCTATATAAGCGAAGTTTAGTAATCATATATGCAAACAAATTCTTTGTGTACCAGGGGGCAAAAGAAATGTTGGGTATAAATTTTGTTCTGTGTGTGAATATGTATAAAATTTCCCATTTTAAAAGTTCGTTTAGAGTCCTAAAAAACTCAAAGTCTACCCTAAGAGTGCTACTAACTATTTTGAGACTCATTTAACCTGTGAGGGCCTAAAATCTCGCCACTCCTTATATATGTGGTCATGTGAGTATAGCCATCACATTGTTATAGACTATCATGTTGGGCACAAGTATCCTTTATCTCTGTTATAACAAAGAAGACATGTGAACCTTCTAAGTTGGTCCACATGATGGGCCTGCCTTTTCTAAATTTTATACTCCCTTCATTTCTATTTAATTGCTCTTTTTTTTTTTCTTTTTTCTTTTTTTTTTGGGATGTTCCAAAAATATTGTCACATTCAAAAAGTCATTGATTTTTCTTATTTTATTTCCTAGATTACCCTTGAAAGGGTCTCTCTTTTTTCAATATTTTGTACACTTAAGGGCAAAATTGGAATGTTTAAACATATGTGTTGATGTGAAAGGATTTAATAGGGTCTCCTAAAAAAGCATCTTTTTTCAAAGGGGACAGTCAATTAGGAACGAAGGGAGTAGTAAATACAAGATATAATTAAAAGGGACATCTTTGACCATAAAGTGATGAGTTAATGATCACGCCCGGCCATCTCAAGGATGACATCATCCAAGACTTGCTCTAATTAAGCAATTAATACTTAAATATTACTTTCTCTATAAAAACCCAAAAGGAGATGAGAGCTAGGTGTTGGCCCCAAGGTTTAAATACTTAGATTTTGATAATAACAATACAAAAGTGTTTAGTGCTAATCATAAATTGATATGTTGATTAAGACATGATATTTTCTATTAATCAAACTCAAGCATCCATTGTCCTATGCAAAGAAGAATGGAAGTCAATACATCGTGGGAACACAGTGCCCTATCCATCAAGTATATCCAACACTCCGGGAGAAGATTAAGTGAAGACATCCTAAAGTTTATTGAGTGTTAGGATCTGTGTAAGATTGAAATTCATAGCTAAATGTTCACATCTTACAAAGGGCCTCAAGATAAAATCAAGTAGACATAGTGGACTAAAAGGAATCATCATTTAGAACACATTTGATAAAGGATCCAATCCCTAAAAGACTAAAGACCTAACTGAATTACATCTGTTTCTGGAACAGAGTTTTCAAACGATTAAAAACTATTTCAAACGACTGAAAATCTAACCCACATTTGAGTACTCTCTGGTTTTCTCAAACAAGTAAAATAGACGACTAAAATATTGTTTCAGATGTCTGAAAGGATTTTCAAGCTATCGAAATCTCCGTGTTGACGCATAACGGCTAATTTTTTAAACGGTCTTTTGAGCATTAAATGTCTACCAAACGAGCTTTCTCGGCATTTATTGCTATAGAATGGTCATATTGGACCCTTAGGCTATTTATACACTACTTGAACTCATTGATGAGTATTCATTGAGATCAAACAACAAAATCACTATCACTTACTCTCAAGCCCTTGAAATATTCAAGTGAGCATATATTGTGAAATCAATCATAGTTGAGTGAACTTTTAATTCAATATTATCTACTCTTTGTGAGAGTTCTTTCTATACAAACTATCTACAAATCATCTTGTATTCAAAAGGGTTGTGTGAACCCTATATTTGAAGCTTTTGAAGGGAGATTTGTGTAAATGTTGGTGAAAAACACTTTTGGTTGTATAAAAGTTTGATTTCCACCCTCAAGGAGATTGGTATAGTGGATTAAGGAAACCTCAAGCGAGCTCTTAGGCAAGGAGGTAGGCAGAGAGGCCGAACCTCATTAAAATATTGTTTTCAATATCTCTTTCTTAATCATCTTATTTTGGTTATCTTACTGCTTGTTCTAAGATTTATTCTTACTTCCAATAAATTGATTTTAAGATTGCATTAAATTCTATGTTTAGCCTAAAACCCTATTCACCCCCTCTAGGGTTGTTCATTTGAGACAACACCAAGTATGTAAGAAATGCTTCAAAGTTCATCTATTTCCTTTTCATTTTCCTGGTTTATAAACTAACTTGTGCATTAAAGCAGCTATGGCGTTTAGCTCGCACCCTTCTTCTTGTATGGTAAGCATAGGTGTGGGATTAGCGTGGATCAAACATCAAGTGGAGAAATATCAAGCATCGATCGACTGGATGTAAAAGTGCAAATTATTTTTGTTGCCTACACGACCATATTTCACATTTACAATCATAGTTATATAACTTATGCAGGGAAAAACCTTGATAGTAAACAAAGCACTTCGAGGAAGGTGGCTCGTTGAGCGTTGTGGTGCATCATAGATGATAGGGCTAGGTTTATGAGTGTGAACAATGGCTTTAGTTGGTGATAAACAATGACCTAAGAAGAAGGAGTGAACATTAGGGGAGGTTGGGGTCGCCTGGACAAAGACCCTTCGACGGTTAAGTTAATCTTAGTGTTTAGGGAAGAAAGAAAGAGGGAGAGAGCTAGGATTTCAGATCATAAGCTTTAGTTGCCATCTCTATGCTAGCAGGCCATTGATGAATTGCATTATTTATCTAATAGAGAGGAGGGTTGCCCCTGAGTTTTTTGGTGCCCTAAGACAACTCCTAAAATAAAGCTTTCTATATATATATCTTTACATGCACAAAAATTTTATACCCAACAATTTTTTTTTCCTCAGTACACACGAAATTTGTTTGTAGATATGATTACTATAATTTTCTTATATAGATTAAGATCACAATAAATCATTATAAGAACTAAAAAAATAAAATCCGATCTTGCTTCATAATTTAGCAAAATCCACTTATACAAAAAGAGGAAAAATACCAAAAACTATAAATAAAAAAAAAAAAAAAACTATAATACCAAAAAGAAATGAACAACTACAACAAAGTGCCACTGAAACATTACTCTTCTCGCATCTTTAGCTACAAAGTTACTAATTAAGCTCACAATTGGTCTATGGTCTATGATCTATAGACTTGGGTTGCGAATTACTTAGGGCCCTCGAACTTGGGTTGAGACCCTTACTAATCTAGGTATTAAAATTATTGTGTGTGTGTGTGTTTTTTTTTTTTTTTTTTTTTTTTTTTTTTTGGGGCCTACTACAAGGGTAAAAATTGATTTGGGACCCTCATTTTTGGTTAAAAATTAAGGGTGCTAGGCGGTTGCCTCACATGTCCTATATCAGCGCCGGCCCTAATAGAGAAGATACATATTTTCTATCTCTTTCATTATATGTATGGAGTTCATAGATTACAAAATTACAAACATGCAACATCAAACCTTCATAAAAATCCATCCATCGACAAAAATTCCACTAACAAACTAGGAAATCACAGAAACCTAATTATCCAACCCATCCATAAGCACAAACACATAACCCCATAAGAAAAACACAAAAACCCTAAACTCAAAACACACAATATGAAATTATGTGCAGACCATCTCCTTAGCTATTTCCACTTATTAAGTTGTCTTAAACCCCCCCATCCCCTAGGAAAAAAAAAAATATGAGAGGTTAATAAGATATCAAGTTATCAAGTTATCGCGTGTCTATAGTATCGAGTTACCAAAATTAATTTATTAAGTTGTTTTCGACAAAATATAAAAAATGGATTCAAATACAAGGCTGAAAATGCACCTACTGGGGAAAAAAAAAATGATGGGAACAACAAAATCAAACCACAAGTACTTCTTTTAAAAACATGGCACCTAACTTATTCAATCGTTTGCACCACCTATGTCTCTGCTAATAGACCCAGTCTTCCTGCCTTTGTTGCTATTGGACTTGTAAATTATTTTCTCTTTTATCTTCATGAGGGACCCAAGTTATAAAGAGATACCCTTTTCGGTTTATTAATTTACAAAGTTATTAAAAGATATACCAAGTTATTAAGAGATATGCTAAGATGATAAACAAACCATTCGAACACTTGCAAAAACATAACACTACACACATACCTGATTGTATCTGAAATAAACGCAGAAATGGCTGGTTTGTGGAAGAAGGCAAGAGGACTACAATGATGGGAATAAAATGCATAAGAGATTGTGAAAAAAAGAGACGGTTACAATAATGGGAAAAAAACGTTTGATTTTCAGCAAATCATGGAACTTATATATTAAATATTGAATGAATCCCTAGAATCGTGGAATGTAAGGGATAACTACTTATAAGATAATTCCTTAAATGGATATAGGCCAACTCGTTAGGCCAACTCATTAGGCCTGTATATCATTTTGCCTAGTATATCTATTTTAATATATAAAACGTTTGGACATTTGGTTGGATGTACGGGTAGATTACCAAAAAGTCCCTAACAGTTTTTTAAATATGATAGAAGTTAACAGGGTTACAAACATCTTTTAAGTAAGGAATCCTAAATTAAGTCCAACTTACTTCTCCTACCTCTATCATAACTACCTCCCATTCTCCCTCCTTAACTACTTAATATCAATTTTGTTTTATGTTTAAATTCAAAATTTTATTTTTATAGCTTTTGTGAATATTATTTTTTTAGAAGATCTTTATAACCTTTTATTTTATTTAATTTTATTTATTTATTTATTATTTTATTTTTTTTTTGCAGCACATGCAATGCGTGTTACTTATCATAATCATATTATCTTGATCCGACGGTTGGCATAACTTAGGGGCCTCACCTCACACACGAGCAATGCCTTGATGGGGTATAGTTCCAACAATATACGGATTATTACAAAGACATACCCACAGCATGTGATCCCAAAATCCTAGTTTTCATTTTTTGTCTTTTAAAATTCGAATTTTACTTATAATTTGAAAACACTTAGAGCTTGTTTAGATGTCCAATTCAAAATTAGATAATTTTAGAAATTTTACAAAGTGTCAAATGTACAAATCTATCATCTTGAATTATAATATTTAAAAATTTTGGAGTCATCACTATAATTGATGTTAAGAATCAATTCGTACAAATTCATAAAATGCAACTATTTTGAATTTCCACTCATATTTTGTGACGATGATTACCATTTTTTTTTTTTTTTGAATTTGTTAAGTTATCTTGATCGATTTGTGCCTTTGATACTATGTAGAATATCTTTTTATGGCGATGGATTTGTGCCATTATATTCGCCGTCACTATAATGGTGGGTTAGGCTTCTAATTCCCCCCGCTAAATATAATTTTTTTATTTAAAAAAAAAAATATATATATATATATATATATATATATATATATATATATACATACTTACCACAAAATGCTGCTTTTTATTTAGTTAGGCCTTACTCTTTCTTCTTCCTTTTTTTTTTTTTCCCCTTTTTTTTCCTCTTAATGCATTTTTTTTTTTTTTTTTGTTTGGTCCTGTAAATTTGCCTTTGAACTATGGATGCATGTTTTAGGCCTTATTGGGCTCTTCACAAAATAACATTTAATTTTTTAAAAAAAAAAACATAAAAATTAATCGGCCCATATGAAAGTTGATTTTGATTTTTCCCAAATCAATAATAAGCTTCTTTTTTCGTTATTTATTATTTTGTAAGTTATCTATTATATATAACTATAACGGAGGATGGGGTTTCCTGTAGCTTGCCACGCGTCACTTCTTTCTTCTTCCTTTTTTTTTTTTTTTTTTTTTTTTTTGGGTTAAATCACATCCTCAACGGTGAAATAAGAAAACCTTTTTTCAAAAAATTACCTTTTGGTAATCATTTTATAACTTAATACTAATAAAGGATGTAAGTTGTCAACTTGCTACAAATTAACCACATACATACATGAAATGACTATTAATTTCTTTTGTTTCGTATTACACTCAAAGTTGATCACTAAAACGTAATTTCCCAAAAAGTTACTTTTAGTGACCTTTGAGGAAATTGCTTTTTTAGTGACCACTTTCCATCTTAATACCAAACAAAAGTTATTCTATGTCAACTTGCTACAAATTGATTGTATACGTGTTTCAAAATGACTACTACATTACTTTGTTTGGCATTAAGTTAAGAAGTGATCATTAAAAAAGTAATTTCCCTAACTTTTTTTTTTTTTTTTTGGTGTTCACTGCTATTTTTCATGCAAGTAAATTGTCATTTGGTATTCACCACATATCTATTTGTTTTTATGTGAGAGAATCAAAAAACCTACACTATGCAATGTTCATCCCAAACTTTGTAAACTATCATATTTATTTGTTTTTCTTTATGCCTATTCATCTTCTCTTTCAAAAATTGAATGTATAAAATTATAAATAGTCATAATAAGAAAGAGAGATAGATAGAGGAAAAAAGGATTAAAAAAAAACGACATGTCAAAATTTTCAAATTTTCCCGATCTGTCTTCGACAAAAAAAAATTTATTTTAATCAAAATTCTTCAGATGGTTTATTACCTAAAATTGAAAAGATCTATATGTTCTCTTATCTTCTTCTCATTTCCTTTTTCACTTCCCAACTTAATAGCAAACAAAGGAAATTGGTAGTCATTTTAAAACATCTATACAATCAATTTGTAGCAAATTAATTGATAATATCTTTAACATGTGCCTTTAAGCTGCAATTAAGGAGAGAATCATTATATGGAAATAGTAAAAATGCATAGAAAATAGTACAAATTACTTACAAAACTATAAAAATGTTTTAAAATTGTGCAAATATATTTTTACCAGCCAAGGGGTATCTCAAACCAATAAGCCCAAACTAATCCCTTATGATGCACAAACCATCCACAAGTCTATGCATTCGATAGTGAGGGAGCAAGGACACGAACTTAAAACTTGATTCTTGAGCCGTAGTTCTTTGTCATATATACATATATATATATATATTAGAGATGATGATCGGGTAAGCACGTGTTGATATAAATTATATCAATACCTGTATTGCGGGTTGTACTTCATGCATTAATGGGTTAAGGGATACATTGGGCCAATACAAAAGGTACGGTACAACCCCCAATGCATGGTGCTAATATAAATTATATCAACACGGGCAAAAACTTCTATGTAACTGTGATATGACCAGGTGGTATCAGCAACCAATCACATGCAAGCAAAGTGGGAAAGTGGGACCAACAAGTACACTGATTTTCCCACTCTGCTTGAATGTGATTGGCTGATGATACCACCTGGTCATATCACAGTTACATGAAAGTTCTACTCTATCAACATGTATTGACCTAATCATTGCTATATATATATATATATATATATATATATAGTCAACCCATTGGTTTTCTCTATGGCAAGAATAGGTGTGGGATTCGCATGGGTCAAGCATCAAGTGGAGACCGGTGTAAAAGTGCAAATTATTTTGGTTGCCTACACGACCTTATTTCATATTCACAATAAGTTCTGTAACTTGTGCAGGGAAAAACCTGAATAGTCAGCAAAGCACTTTGAGGAAGGTGGTTCGTTGAGTATTATAGTGCGTAATAAAGAATCATAGCAGCGGTTCTTGCGGCTAAGTTGTAAAAAAGAATCAAGATGATAGGGCTAGGCTTACGAGCAAGAATAATGGCTTTGGTTGGTGATAAACAATAACCTAAGAAGAAGGAGCAAACATTAGGGGATGTCGGGGTTGCTCTACCAAAGACCCTTCCGACGGTCAAGTTAATCTCAGTGTTTAGGGAAGAAAGAAATAGGGAGAGAGCTAGGATTTCATATCATAAGTTTTAGTTGCCATCTCTATGCTAGCGGGCCATTGATGAATTGCATGATTTATCTAATAGAGAGCAGAGTTGCCCTTGAGTTTTTTGGCGCCCCAAGCAAACTCCTAAAATGGGGCACTTTATACATCTTTACATGCACAATAAATTTTACAAAATTTGTTTGTATATATGATTACTAAAATTTTCTTATCAAAATTAAGACCACAATAAATCATTATAAGAACTAAAAAAAAAAAAATCCGATTTTCTTGCTTCATAATTTAACAAAATCGACATATACAAGAAGAAAAAAAAAACCAAAAAATATATAAAACTATAACACTAAAAAGAAATGAACTAACTACAACAAGGTACCATTTAATCATTACTCTTCTCGCACCTTTAGCATTCGGTCTATGGTCTATAATCTATGGACTTGGGTTGGGAATTATTTAAGACCCTTGGACTTTGGTTGAGGCACTTACTAGTCTAGGTATTAAAATTACTCTGTGCGTGTGTGTGGTTTTTTTTTTTTTTTTTTTTTTTTTGGGCTAATACAAAGGTAACAATTGATTTGGGACCCTCATTTTTGGTTAAAAATTGAGGGTCCTAGGCGGTTGCTTCACATGTCTCATATCAGGGCTGGCACTGATAGAGAGGACATGTATTTTCTCTTTCTCTATATGTATGGACTATATAGATTACAAAATTACAAATCATGCAACATTGAGACAGAAACCTAATCGAACCTTCAAAATCCATCCATCGACAAAAATTTCATCAACAAACTAGGAAATCACATAAATCTAATCATCCAACCCGTCTGTAAGCATTGATTTTATTTCGATATAGTATAAACATATATTATATTGCTCTTATACAAATAAAACCCTCTTGCTCTCATCTCGCCTCAAAATTCCAAACAAAATTCTCATTTTCAGTTTAGAATTTCTAATTCTAATTTTTTTTTTTCTTTTTAGTATTACAATTAGTCATTTTTTATTCTAGGCTATGGCCGATCATGGGTCGGATTGTCCACTGTCATCCTATCCGGTTAGCTAAATTCTCACCTGTATCCGTTCACATGATCGAATGATTTTTGACCCACAGAATATATCGAATTGGCAAGTGCGTTATGGATGGATTGGTGGTTGGGCTTCTAATTCCTCCTCCCCCCACCTTATTAAAAAAAAAAAAAATCACTTAGCACAAAATACCTTCTTTTTTTTTAAAGTGTGGTTTCTAGTTAGGCTAGCCTTACTCTTCTTTTTATTTATTTATTTTTTACATTATCATGCCGTATTGTTTTGGTCCAACAAATTGGCCCTTCAGCTATGGATATTTCAGACCCTCTTTTCTTTTCCTTTTTTTTTCTTTTCTGTTTTTTTTTTTCTCCTTTTACGAATGGACTTTTAATAAATATATTTTTCCTTCAATTTAGTATCACTATGATTATGCTAGAGATACTCTTGAAGTGATGCAAAATATTTTTAAAATATATATATATATATAAGTCATATACTTACTATATATGAGCAACAAATCCAGCCAAAACCTCATTTGCAAATCTTTCCAAAACTTTTCCTATTCTATGCAAATTTTGGTTTAGCATGGATTATGTTTTGGAGATATGATTATACAGGTACACAGCAACTTCCTTGCCTAGGGAGAACCTTCCATGTAAAATGGTGGGACAATGCAAAAACGGAACACATTACCCCTGAGGCTATTCAGAAATGGTTCCAGAAACATCCGGCAATTCAGTCAACAGTTAGAGACTCATCCAAAGCTCTCCTGTCAAACTGAGCAACAATTGAGTAATTGGAAACTTCAATCTGCAATACAACAATTTGAAGACAAATTAAAAAAGACAATTTGTTCTGATAATCCTCATACTTTCTGGCATAGAAACAAATATATTGTTAATTTGCCATATGAGAAAGATTTTCAGGAAAGTCATATTCCTACAAAAGCAAGGCCCATTCAAATGAATCAGGAATTGCTTGAAACCTGCAAAAAAGAAATCAAAGAACTGCTCTCTAAAAATCTGATAAGAGAAAGCCGCTCACCATGGAGTTGTGCAGCCTTTTATGTTTTTAAAGCAGCAGAAATTGAACGTGGTTTTCCACGATTAGTCATAAATTATAAGCCTTTAAATGATGCTTTACAATGGATAAGGTATCCTCTGCCTAATAAGAAAGATTTATTAGGAAGGCTTAGCAAGGCAACAATATTCTCAAAATTCGACATGAAGTCAGGATTTTGGCAAATACAAATAGCTGAAGAAGATAGGTATAAGACTGCTTTCACAGTCCCTTTTGGCCATTACGAATGGAATGTAATGTCTTTTGGTTTAAAGAATGCCCCTTCAGAATTCCAAAATATAATGAATGCAATATTTACGCAATACACTGAATTCACTATTGTATACATTGATGATGTATTTGTGTTTTCAAAATCAATAGAGCAACATTGGAAGCATCTTAACACATTCTTCCATCTAATCAAGCAAAATGGTTTAGCCTTGAGTCCTACAAAGATTAATCTTTTCCAAACAAAGATTAGATTTTTAGGACATCATATCTATCAGGGAACCATTGTCCCTATAGAAAAGTCAATCCAATTTGCAGAAAAATTTCCTGATGAAATAAAAGACAAAAAACAGCTGCAAAGGTTTTTAGGATGTCTCAATTACATTGTAGACTTTTATCCCAACCTTAGTCAAGAATGTGCAATTCTCAGGAGGAGACTTAGAAAAGATCCCCCGGTATGGACCCAGGAGTACACAAATACTGTCAAAAGGTTAAAACAGAAGGCCAGAACCCTTCCCTGTCTTAGCTTAGCAGATCCTTCCACATTTAAGATAGTCCAAACCGATGCATCAGCCATAGGTTATGGTGGTATCTTTATGCAAAGGATGGGCAATACAGACAAAATTGTTAGATTCACATCTGGCACCTGGAACACGGCACAAGCAAAATATTCAACAATCAAAAAAGAAATATTATCTATAGTTTTGTGTATTTCAAAATTCCAAGATGATATTTTAAACCAGAAATTTCTACTAAGAGTAGACTGTCAAACTGCAAAACCTGTTTTGAAAAAAGATGTTAAAAACATTGCATCAAAACATATTTTCGCTAGATGGCAAGCAATACTTTCAGTTTTTGATTTTGATATAGAATATATTAAAGGAGAAAACAATTGTGTCCCTGATTTCCTCTCTCGTGAGTTCTTACAAGGTCATATATCCAAAGAACAGGGCAATTCTTCAGAATGCCCAGACAAAACAAAGCCAAATCCAAAGCCCCTCAAGGGTAACCAATCAAACAAAATAACCAGACAACAGGGTCATCTACCCAGCAAAAAACCATGGCAAAGAAAAAATGGTTCGAAGATCTTCAAGAAGAAGAAGAACTGCTTGACCAATACAAGCAACAGCAACAGCAACAACTCAGCTTTCAGTGAGTATCCCCAATAAATAAGTCACAAACTTATTCATTGGCAGCTTCCAGTGTTAGGAGTAGTGGCAAACAAATTGCAACTTCTTCTAAATCTGAGGAGCCATTAGGAGCATTTTCTCCTCCATCTTCGCAACTTCTTTTGAAAAATAAAAGCAGTAATTTTCGCAAAAATCATAGCCCATATTTCGCGAAACCCTCTTCTTTGGACATTATGGTTCTAGAAAGGGAATTTTCTCAAAAAGATATCCTGGATATAATAGAATCCTATTTTCCTCTAGGATTCCACCATAAGAAAAATGATTTTCGCAAAGACCAGGCATGGTATCAATATGTTTTAGAAAAAGGAACAAAATCGGCAATTTTCAAACACAACAGGCCAGAAAATGATCCCTCAGACATTACCCATTCCACCTGCAATATTCTGAGAATCCTTAGTCCTTCAGACTGGGATCAACCTCTTTACCAACCCAGAAAACTTCCAGGCAATATTCTGCCCAATCTCTATAATTACTTTGATTATGAGAAGGCATGGCAAAACACTTTCTTTGTTCAAAATAAGATCAATCGTCATTCATGGATGATTTACTTTGATCAAAAATTTGATATTGAGACAATCCCTTTATGGTGTCTTAATTGGTGGTATTATTTTGGCCATATCCAAGAAATCCTTCCAGAGCAACCCGTCAATATTAGTAAGTCATATACTTACTATGAGCAACAAATCCAGCCAAAACCTCATTTGCAAATCTTTCCAAAACTTTTCCTATTCTATGCAAATTTTGGTTTAGCATGGATTATGTTTTGGAGATATGATTATACAGGTACACAGCAACTTCCTTGCCTAGGGAGAACCTTCCATGTAAAATGGTGGGACAATGCAAAAATGAAACACATTACCCCTGAGGCTATTCAGAAATGGTTCCAGAAACATCCAGCAATTCAGTCAACAGTTAGAGACTCATCCAAAGCTCTCCTGTCAAAAAATCAACTAATGACAAAATTGGCTGCTGCTCCTCCTAATAGCAAAGAATTAAAAGCATATCTCCAGGAGGCTCTTTCATCTCTAAAAGAAGAAGAAGATGAACAGGATCATGTGCTTCGGTCAATTTAGGAGATGATAATGAAGATGACTGCTTTGGGATTCTCCCTCCCATTCCTCATCATTGAGCAAGGGCCAAACGGGGCTTTAGATGACCGACATAATCTTTGGCCACACCACCTCTGCTCAGCAAAAGCTATCAGGCAGTGCGAATCTACGTTATTATCGTACTTCCCGCCAGAGCATCATGACAATAATCTTTTCACATGGCAACAGTAACACCACTCAGCCAAAGCAACGGACACCGACAGCATCCTCACATGGATACAGTAAAAAGCAACAAACAGCAAATAACCCCTTCACATGGAAACAGTAACACCACTCAAAGCAACAGACAAGTACCCTTCACATGGCAACAGTAACTCCACTCAAACAAAGCAGCAGAACCCTTTGACGTGATTGAATAGTGCTGCTCAGCTTTATGATTAGGCATAGGAATCCCTTCTCCTATATAAGAGAAGGATGACCATTGTAATCGGGGACTGGAATTGATTAGTTTTCTTCCTCTCCAGAAAAAATACCCACTGTAATACTTCCCTCTCCATCCACTTTTGTAATACCTCCATCTTCATCTCAACTGCAAATTTCTGCAATTGTATCTCTGCAATATTTGTAAGTTTTTATAAAGCTTACTTTTATCATTTCATTTTGCAAAAGTTTTTCATTATTTATTTCATATTTTATTATTCTCATATTTATTCATCATCTCAGTATATATATATATATATTTATTTATTTATTTATTTTTTGGGATATCAAGATGTTTCCAAGTTGCTTATGCATCAATTAATCCCTTGGAACATGTAGTCCCCATCTCACATGCACTATGCAATTACCAAAAAAAAAAAAAAAAAAAAAAAAAAAAATTGCTTTATTTAATTTTGTGTTTATTTTGCTTACTTATATTGCAACTTATATATAAGAAAAGTTGTTCGTTTAATTTGTTTAGCTAGGAAGTATCTTATGGATGTATTAAAAATGGAATTGAAACCTAGTTGCTATTATGTTTAGCTAGGAAGCTTCGACTTCAGAAGTTGCCACGTTATGCAATGGTTGTTATTATGGCCTGGCACGCTGTTCTCTTTTGTTTTTCGTTTTTTGCTAAGAAAACCAGGAGAGACAAGCAAAAGAAAAAAAAAGGAAAAGCTAAAACTAAAAGCTACTATGAACATCTCTAAAGCATACTCTCTTCACAGCTATTGTCGTTCTGTCTTGTTCGCACAGTTTGCTTTTGCCATCCCTCCCTCTGTACAGTCTGCAGGCTTTGTGCTCTTAGGTGCAGCTGTATTGTTGTTCAATTAACGCGTATATGTATGCACGATGGAATGATAATGTTACTTATTCTAATGATGCCACGCCCTTATCATCTTGATTCAACGGCTCGCATAGCTCAGGGGCCTCGCCTCACACACCGGCAAGTCCCACTGCCGGGATGGATTCCACGCTTCAAAAATAGTGTATAAATGTGCTTATCAACCAATCCATCCCATAATATTAGGATAATGCTGTTGTTTCTCTCTTTTCTTCTCCCTTTTATTTTTATTTTTATTTTTATTTTTTATCTTTTTAACCCTCTCTCTATTAGGTGGGGTACGTAGTTTTCTTCCCATAATATTCAGCCTGTCGGTTTTCCCTCAAAATTAGTTTTTTCGTAATCTATTTGTCCGCATCTGTCAAACAAAATCCACATATATATATAATAATATAAAAAAAATGTATTTTATTTTATTTAAAAAAAGAAAAAAGGAAGACAGGGAAATACTCTCTATTCATCCAATCAACAATTTTCTGTTAATTGTTAACCAATCAAAAGAAAGAGGCACAATAATCACTTCTTCATATTCAAAATCATAATTAATATGCAACCATAAAACCAAAAGGTACACATCTATAGGTTTGAATTAAAAATAAAAAAACAGAAACACTTTACAAGAGTTTTGAAATTTAACTTGGATTAAAAATCATTTAATTAACTTGGGTTACACCAAAAAAAAAAAAAAAAAAAAAAAAAAAAAACACACATTACAACAGTTTGGAGTCCAAAATATACCTACTTGTGTGAGCAAAATATACCAAAAGAAACTTGCATGTCCTAATTAAAGCAATGCAAACCACAATGCTATGACCAATACTGATCTTAGAAGTTATAAGTGTTGTGGTATCTCTCCTCTTCTCTTGATGGAGTGATTGGGCTGGGTTCAAAACTTGATGTTGTTTTCGCAAATAGAAATAAAAATAAAACCCAAAAAGCTACGAAATTTTTTTTTACAAGGATCATCGATCCCCCACCGAAAAAAGTAAAATAAAATAAACACAAATAATTGCAGTACGTAAGTCTAGTGTAAGAGCATGAGACATACATATTGTGCTAGTTTGAGTCATGAATCAGGACATAATTGACCAAACTCAAGAAGCCGATCAAATGCATCACACTCCTTGGTTTATCCAAACGAGAAAAAACGAAAAACGAAATTGCAGTATGAGTAGGAATCTTAATTTAATATTCAAATGCAGTAATCACACAAAAGAACTCAACTCAGAAAGCACACATCTAGAAGAACTCAACATAGATTGGAATAAATGTGGAATTCCTGTCATTTATACAAAATGGAAACTGCATAGAGTATGAATTAAACCAAAACATGGATCATTGTCTCTGACATGCAAGCAACCACTGGATTGCAATCCATGACCACTAGAAAATGGCTCAAGCAACGTAGCAGAGGCATGCATGAAACGAAAAGATTTCAGGACAGCTAGCTGAAAGGCAACCTCTAGCTCAGTGGCCCTCCAAGGCTGAAATTGAAAATTAGGATAGTGGTGGAGGGTGCAAAGAGAATGGAATGGAGGGTAGCTGTTCTGGAAATTGGATATGAATGGGTTTAGATTGGATTTAGTATTATTTGGGCTTGGAGATAATTTATGGGCCCAACACATCGCAAACTCGTCTGGTCGTCTCCGGATGGGTAGGTTTAGGCCGGACAGGTCACAATTAACTGATTTCAAAATAATCTAGTCCAAAACTAATCAGGTCAACTCATTTATATTTTATTTATTTATTAATTATTATTATTTTCCAACACGGGTATAAATGTATTTGATCCACCTAATTTCTTGAAATAGGGGTAAGGTCACCGTCCACTCCACCTTAGTTAACAATCAACAAAAATCCAAGTTTTCATGATATGTCATATTTACGAATGGATTATGTCGAAATTTCTTGGGAAGTTGCCCATGACTTAGACAAGGCTGGTGCAAGTAAAATAGGTTTTAATATGATATGTCATATTTACAAATGGATTATGCTGAAATTTTTATAAAATTTTCAAGTTTTCAACATGTGTCATCCACGTCAAATATAAACATTTTGTTTAAAATAAAATCAGTCACGACTTATGTCAAAACATATATGAAGATTAGGAAAAAATAAATAAGGTTGCGGGGATAGCTCAGTTGGGAGAGCGTCAGACTGAAGATCTGAAGGTCGCGTGTTCGATCCACACTCACCGCATTAACTTTTTTCTCATTTTTCTTTGCTAAGGCAACTTAATTATTTATTTCCTTTTTATTATGTATTTTTACTATTGTGAGAAAGTTTTGCATGGCAAGACTATCTCTTTAATTAAAGTGTTGTGGAATCATCACAGTGAGGAGGAAGCTACTTAGGAGTTGGAGTGGTTTCTGCACGAGACCCTGTTTGATAATTGAGGTAAGATTCGAATTCGATGATGAATTCTCTTTTAGGAGGGAGGAATTCTAACACCCACATTATTAAATTAGTTTAATTGCGTCATTAATTGGTGATTTGTCGGTTTATAACTCGAATGTGCATTACACATGAGATTTAGGATGATATTTACGATCTATGATATGTGGTTTATTATCATTTTGCATCATATGCATAATGGATGAGTATGAATAGCTTTTATACACGTTTTCATTCATTATTGGGCATATTTAGCATAGGCTAATCTATCACCCTCAGAGGCCGATCAATCGGAGTGGTGCCCTATTTTAGGAAGAATGCTGCTTGGATTCTTCACCCAAGGCCGATCAATTGGGGTTTAAGGGCCGATCGATCGGACTAGGCAAAATCTAAAATTTTTTAAAAACATACGTCAAATGACACATATGCTCGTAGATCATCTTAAAACCCTCAAAGCTCGTCTCCTCTTCAATTTGCTGCCATTTTTTTTGTGTTTTAGAGAGAGAGAGAGAGAGAGAGAGAGAGAAAAGGGGAGAGAAAGGGGTGTTTGGAGAGAGAAAATCACATTTTTTCTCTTGCATGTGTGGGTTTTGGATTCTCTCACCTCATTTCAACGCTTGGAATCTCGTTCTAAGGGTGGGATTTAGAGTTCTACATGTGTTTGGTGAGGATTGGAGCTTGATTTGTGAAGTTTGGAGTTTATTCTTGCATTTTAGGCATAGATTCAACCCTCCCAGCACATTTTCACTATTTTGGCCCATCATACGTGAGGTAAGTGTAATTTTCATGAAATTTAATCTTAGAGATGATAATGGGTTAGGATGTAAGCCCATATATGTTATATTAAATGTATATTTGTGTTATTTATGATTTTACATTATTTTTTGGTATATTATTATGTGTATTTTGTAATGCATGTACTAGGGGGTCTAATTTACATAAACCTATACTAAGAATATTACATTTTAGAGTATGTAGGACTAAATACATGTATTTTAGTTTATTTTGAATGTTCATGCTATGTAAATTATTATTGCTCTATATTTTTCATGTTTTACATAGCTCAACATGTTATATAATTATAGAATAATTATATATTGTTAATTTTTGGATATATTGACATGCATTTGGAATTATATGCATTTTCATGACATTTATTAATTGGCATAATAATGCTTGAAATGGACTACTTGCAGTTAAGGGACTAAACTTTGTTTTCCATTCCATTGGTCCTAGGGTGGTTGCAATATTAGAAAATGATGTTTCGCTATGCGCTCGAATTAAGATGACTTGCGGTCCTAGGTAGAGATGACAGTTGTGTTATTCTTTTGAAGGTTGGGTTTAAATCCTCCGTTTTGCATGAAAACTCCTACGGGAGTGGTTGGTAATTATGCATTTAATTAAATGGACATGAGTCATATAACATTCATGACATTACATGAATTTTATTGTATTTAAGCATGATTTATTTTATTTATATTATCATGCCTTGATTATTTTCATATGAAAATTATATTTACTGAGTTTTATACTCACCCCTATTTTTAGTAAAACCTTTTCAAATGATTATATAGCTGGAGAGACATCATCTTGAGGTGATTAGCTGGCATTAGGGCATTGAACATGTAATAACTTTAAGTTTGTAATATTTTAATCGCTGTAGGTCTCTTTATATGATTTATTTAGCGTGTGATTATACCAATGATGGATAACAGGGAATTTTTACGATTATTTTATACATTTTTATCATGGTATGTCCCATTTACCATTTAAATATAGGTCATGCAGAAATTTTTATTGAAATAATAGTTTTCTTACACATGTCATCCACGTGCTTTCTAAATGATTTTCTTTAATTAAGCTGGTTTTATTATAATTAATCACGGCTTATTAATTTGGGTCATGACATGTTCATATAACAAGCACCAATATGTTTAGTTAAAAGTTTAGTACAGAGAGATATATATATATATATATATATATATATAGTCTCCTTATCACAACACTTTATGATTTCATATTCTTAACTCTAAATCCTTGGATATATCATATAAATATAAATAATAGAGTAAACATGATAGAATAAGGCCCTTTATTAAATAATAATAAATGTGACATATAATAAATGAAATCCTATGATTGTTCTTTATTTCTAAAGTATCATCTTTATGATTAGTTATAGAGCATACATCTGACAAATGGAACATGATAAGCCTATTGCAACTTAGGTTAGCCTTGTGAAGTTGAAAATGGACCATAGAAAACCAATTATGGCCTAGGTTGGCCCTGTGAGGCCAAAATGAAACATATAAAGCCAGTTATGGCTTAGGTTGGCCTTGAGAGACAAAAATTGAACTCAAAGAGTTGATTGCGACTTGGATTGGCCTCGTAGGTCATGAAATGTCAACTAGTTGGCCAGTGCGAGGCCACAATGGGACATAGAAAACCAATTATGGCTTGAGTTGGCCTTGTGAGGCCGCAATGAAACTTAGAAAGCCAACTTTGGCTTGGATTAGCCTTATAAGGCTAAAATGGAACATAGAAAGCCAATTGTGGCTTAGGTCGGCCTTATGAGGCCGCAATAAAACTTGGAAAGCCAACTTTTGCTTGGATATTAGCCTAATGAAGCTAAAATGGAACATAGAAAGCCAATTATGGCTTAGGTTGGTCTTGTGAGGCCAAAACATAACTTAGTAAGCTGATTGCGGCTTAGATAAGTTTCATTGGGTGAATGGGGGGACTTTAGGAAGCTAGTTATGGTGTTTTGTTTAAAATAAAATTGTTTCATTAGTTTTGATCATAACTTAATTAATAAAAATAAAATTGTTTCATTACTATTGTTCATAACTAAATTAGTTTGGGTTATGAACTTATAATAAAACATACATGAAGATTAGTGAGAAAAAGATGGAGTTGCGGGGATAGCTCAGTTGGGAGAGCGTCAGACTGAAGATCTGAAGGTCGCGTGTTCGATCCACGCTCACCGCATTGATTTTTTCCCTCAATTTTCTTTGCTAAGGCATCGTAATTTTTTGTTTCCTTTTTGTTATCTTTTTCGGCAAATAAATACGCGGCCTATCAATGATGAAGCAGACCATCAGTGTCTTCACGCGTACGTTCTTCGGTTCTTGATTGTAAGTACTCTGTTTTCTGTTTTCTTATTTTATTTATTTATTTATTCGGATAGGATTTTCTTTCTTCTATCAGATTCCTCTTAATTACTCTTATCGCTTCATCTTCTTGGGGTTTTAAAACGTCTGTTTCTGTCCGTTTGTCAAGATCGGTTGTGCCCCGTTTGGTTGTCGAGAAAAACGTGGCAGATGTTTAAATGTTGAATACATCTGAAAATATTTTTCATTTTCCTCTAAACCGAATAGATGATTCAAAATCGGCAATCTCAGCTTTCTCGGCAACCAAACATAGGAGGAGGGCTAACAATGTTTTGATTGAGATGGGAAGAACGGAATCAATATGTAATGCATTCATTCATTGTGTTGAAAAAAATTTTGTGTGTAATTTTTTTCTCAAAAAAATAAAAAATAAAAAATAAATAGTAGCACAGAAGAAGAAGAGAAGATTAGCTAGAGAGAGGAGGTGTGGAATGGGGTCGAGGGGAGCGACAGCATTGCTATCTAGGGCAAACAGAATGAAAATAAAGCTGCAATCAACATTGGAAGCCAGCATTTTGGAAATCGAAGACGTCTCGTACCAGCACGCAGGCCATGCCGCCGTTAAGGACAGTGCCAATGCCGGTGAAACTCATTTTAATGTGAAGATTGTGTCGCCAAAGTTTGATGGGCAGAGCCTCGTGAAAAGGCATCGAATGGTGTATGATGTGCTGGCTGACGAACTTCGCTCTGGATTGCATGCGCTCTCTATTGTGGCAAAGACCCCTCAAGAAGCTGCCCAAAATTAAAATTCTATTCATAAGAATAGTACGTATTCCTTCCTATCTGATGCGAGTAATTATGTATTCCTTCGTATGTAGCTAAATTCTCCCAATTAAGCTTATGATTTTCGATGGAGCATCTGTGATTCGATTTTAGTTTGATATACTGAACTACAATTAGCTTGCTTCTGTCAGTATACCTATATATACAACTAGACTGCCTTATTTCTATTTTGTTTTTATACAGCTCATAAAAAAGATACTACTCCTATGACTTACACTTGCCTACACAATACCTACAGTTTGTCTCAATATAGTCACCCTACTCACCTGATTATGGACTATTCTTTGGGATGTTACCAAAAGGGCTAATCGACAATTCTCAAATCAAAATGATCCACTCAGTTGGTTTGCCTATGTGCTAAATGGTATGAATCAACTGTTTGTTATTGCACGAGTTTGATTACATGGCTGACTACATCTTTCTCTTCTCAAGTCAGTTGTACGAGAATTCAGGGATGTTGTAACTCTTCCTAAATAATGGATATGTTTGTTCTAAACAATAATGGAGGGAAAAAAAATAAAGAAAAAGAAAAATAGTATCAATAATGAAATATTGAGTATAGTTGCATTGGTTTTTGGAATGAGACAGTCGGATTTGATTCATCTTTTCCTTGTTAAATGTTAGTTTAGTGTTTTCTCATTTTTCTAAATGGCAAGGTGGAACACCAACCTTATCAAAGAAACGAAATATAAAATGTTTAAAAGAAGAATATTTAAAGACATATAAAATGTTTACAAGAAGAGTATTATGGTTAAACTTATCTCTTAACACAAGTTGCTTTTGTGGCTTCTATGGTAAAACCTAATTTTTGCAAACTAAAAACTGACACGGCTTTCTGGAATACCCATTTTTGGGTGAACTGGAGCATATACTAAACATAGTGTGATCCTTTGGTGCGCCTTATATATTGATGACGTCATGGAATAGAGGTAATACACAAAGTTGCTGGCGCATAGTATCTGCAGATTGTTCTAGAGCATCTGGCAACATATGCACTTGTTTACTTCTCACACTTTATTTAACAGAATCTCATATGCACAAGAAAGATTGAAGGGGGGTATCAAGAAAAGCCATTGAAAAAATAAATAGATAAAACATTCATTCATACTGTTGGGTTTAAAAACATTGCGTAAAGTACATATCCTTTTTGGGTTTTGTTTGATGTTCCTCATCCCTTTTCTATCCTACCACAAACTGGCAATATGAATTTTAGAAAAATCAAAGTAATAAGGCTTTCTTTAAGTTCTTTGATAAATTCGTTTCACCTTGGTGACTCTAATTTGGCATAATATATTATTATGAGATATTCAATATAATTTATACATTCAATTAGTAAGACCTAATTTCTAGTTGCTTTGGAAAGTCCTCTCTCTTTCTATCCATAGTTTTGGAATTTAATTTATCTGAAAGGATTCATGATGCCAACCATGTATGGTATTAAAATTATCATATTTAGGTCTCTTTTTTTCATTGATTCATATTGTTCACCAACACTCGATGACATTCTTAGAAATTGATGTTGAGCATTCCTCCTTAGCCTAGCCCTGTGCTGGTGTTAGTTTAATTTTCCTTGAGATAGCTCCTAAATGCTGTCATCAGTCAAAAAGAAACTCAACCTGGAGTATTCATTTCTTTGAGAAGTGCCACATGAACAGCCAATGAGACTTTCATGTTTCAATTGATATTTTTGCGTGATTTCACCTTTATATGTTAGAAACGATACTTATATTTTAACTTTGGGTAGCAATTTGTCACTTGTGGTTTGGTTTTGATAGGACCACAATAAACTTCTTTTGTAGATTTTTGAAGTTTATTATTATTGTGAATTTGGGTTTGAAAAACAATATATAAATTTTCTTTATTTTGCAATGTATTGTATTGCTATGCTTTATTGCTCTGCCAATTATGTAGGATTGCCTTTTGCATTTTATGAGCTTCTCATTGGGTAATTCAATTTTCTTTTAACATTTTCCTGAAACATGTGGTTAATTTGTTGTGCTTTCCCTACTTAACAGAGGGTTTCATATTTTTCTCTTAACATTGACATCCATGTCAACATATATATTGCAACTTTTTGTGTTATGAAGTCTTGACATTTATATTACTATCACCATATAGATACTCGATCCCTAATGGCTTTGCATTCCTAAAGTGTTAAGTTTCCCGTGGAAAATCCAACTCTTTCTGCTGTGTTATGTGATGGAAACATGCTAATGGAGTCAAAAGCAAAGTTTTGTATCCCTCACTGTTACAACATCAATGAGCCTGTATATAGGTCTCCTTGCACCATAACGGCACACTCTCTTTTCCACCATTAAGGCTTATCATCACGCATCTTCTAGGTTGAAACAAGTGAACTACCCCTATTTCATTTCCAATGGATTGATTCAAACTTGCAAGATGAATCTATTTGTTACTATCTTTTAAACCAACCCAATAGAGAGATTGCTGAATTTAGAGGTTCATTGTTCCACGGACATTCCCCATTGCTTCAAAGTATAGAACTTGAACAATTCCGTAGCATAATAAACTGGCACAAGTTGCTTATATATATTCACTTTTATGTGTTTGCATGGGCTGATTTCATGCCCTGCCGAGCACGCTGCTCCTCAGCTCTCCTCCACCATTGAAGTTCAGTACCCTTCAACTTAAGCTTTATAAACAGCATCTTTCTCTCTTAGGTCATGGGTTTTCCGGCTAGAAAATGAAGGAAAATCTGAGAACTTTCATTAGAGAGAGAAAATAGACCAAATTTGCTCTTACAAAACTGTTAAGAGAATATTCTAGATTCAAACTACCTAGACTGACTTACATCAGCCCCATATAGAGAATTAAAAGTTTGAGAAAAGACTAATTTGCCCCTGATTAACTACTAACAAACCAAATGAAGCTACACCAATAAAAGAAATTGCTAACAACTGACTAATGGCTGCTGGACAGCCTTATATCGGTACACTTATGCTCAAATTATACACATCATGACACCCCCTCTTAAAAGAAACTTGAGGGCAAGTTTCGGCGGCAAAATAGGCCCTCAAATGCTTCACATTAAACCCATTGGAAATGTTAAAGTGAGGTGGCAACTCCACATGGTAGCCATTGTTGTTGATCTTGCACAAAACCCTGCAAGGACCCACTTTGTGATCATTCAACTTCATATAGGATTCAGCTGGTTGTCTTTTCTTTCTTAAAACCACCCATACTAGATCTCCTTACTTGAAAGAAGCTCTCGTTGATGCACCTCAGCAGCTGATTTGTAATTTGGCATTGGACTCTTAATTCTAGCTTGAATATGAGCATGAAATTCCTTTATATAAGTTGTAATATCTTCGGCTTTCGCATTAGTCTTCTTGGAAAGTGGTAGAGGAGTCAAATCAACACCATAAGGCTTGGAACCATAAACCACCTCAAAAGGAGTAGTGTGAATAGTCTGATTGAGTGAAAAATTAGATGAAGAATTATATGCAAACTTGGCCAATGGAAGAATTTGTTCCCATCCTTATAGGATTTTCACCAATCAAACACCTCAACAAATTTCTAAGGATTCTATTAGCCACTTCGGTTTGTCCATCGGTTTGAGGATGGAATGAAGCACTAAAACTTGACTCTATTCCCACAAGCCTCCATAAAGGTCTCCAAAAGTGGGCAATGAATTTGGCATCTTTGTCAAAAACAATAGAGGTAGGCACCCCATGCAACTTGTAAACTTCTTTAAAGAAAAGATTGGCCACATTAGTTGCGTCTGTAGTCTTTCAACATGGAATAAAGGGAGCCATCTTTGAAAAACGATTGACAACCACCATAATGGGATCATTCTTTCTTTGGGTTGGGGGAAGAATAAGCACAAAATCCATACTAATGCACTTCCAAGGGCTGGTTGGTACTGGAAGTGGTAAATACAGCCCCTAATGGAGGGCTTTCCCCTTACTCTTTTAACAAACATGGCACCTTTGAACATTCATAATAACATCTCATCATTCCCATCCAAAAGTAGTTTTGTTGGAGTAATTCTAGGGTCTTTTTCTCACCAAAATGACCCAAATGATGTTCCACAAGCAACTTCTCTCTAAGAGAGCATTGAGGTGCACACAACCTCAATTCCTTGAAGGGAAACCCAGTTCTTAGCAAAAAATCAGAATTGGCAGCATGCTGTCTACTTTGTAAAGCGTGGATAATCTTCCGAAATAAGGATCCTCACCGTAATGCTCCTTGAATTCATCAAAACTAGCCACTATATTTCGCATCTCAAGCAAGAGATTATCCCTTTTACTCAAACCATCGGCTACTTTATTAAGAACACTGGACTTGTGTCTCAAATAGAAACAAATTGTTGGGAGATAACTCACTTGCTTGGCATGCCTCTTGTTAAGATGTGGTTGATTGTTGATGTGCTTAAGAGCTTTATGGTCAGTGTTGAGAATAAATTCCTTGTAGGCCAACTAGTAAGTCTATGCTTGATAGCTTGAACAATGGCACAGAAATCCAAGTCATAAGTGGAATACTTGAGCTTTGGCACCATTCAACTTCTCACTAGAGAAAGCAATTGGTTCTCCTTCTTGGCTAAGGACTCCTCCAATTCCCACAACTGATGCATCACAATCAAGCTCAAACAGTCAAACACCTTGTCAAAATTAGGCAATGCTAGAATAGGAGCTTTGGTCTACTTCTTCAAGAGGTGGTAACTCTCTTGGACTTCTAAAGTCCATTTAAAGACTTTCTTGTTGAGACAATCGGTAAAAGGAGCGGCTAAGGTGCTGAATTTTTTTTATAAATCTGTTATATAAAGTAGCAAGACCATGAAAACTCCCCACTTTTTGCATACTAGAAGGTGTAGGCCAATCCACAATTGTTTGGACCTTAATTTCATTCATAAGCACTCCATTTGAGGATACAACATACTCCAAAAACACTACTTTATCAACCCAAAACTACATTTCTTCAAGTTGACATAGAACTACTCTCTTCTCTAGATATCAAACACTTGTTGGAGGTGCTTCAAATGGTCTTCAAAACCTATAAATCAATATCATCGAAACGAACCACTACACACAAAATGACAAAAAACACTACTTTATCAACCCCAAAACTACATTTCTTCAAGTTGACATAGAACTTCTCTCTTCTCAAGATATCAAACATTTGTTGGAGGTGCTTCAAATGGTCTTCAAAACCTATAAATCAAAATATCATTGAAATGAACCACTACACACTCCCAAAAGTGGTTGTAACATTTGAGTCATCACCGGCATGAAGATACTAGGAGCTAGGAGTGAAAGTGGTTCGGTTAGGTTGGGGTGGAGGATATTTTTGGACCGAACCGATGGTATCGGTTTTGCAAAAAGACAACCAAAGCCGACAGTTGATTGGCAAAACCGAGTGCTTCGGTTGGTTGAACTTTAGTTCGGTTCAGTTTAGATCGGTTCTGTTGGGGTTTCAGTTTTACCAAAGGGAGAAAAAATGTTTTTGATGGTTTTATGCGTGATGTCTTCAACAGCATGAAAGGAGAGAGAGAGAGTAGAGAAATCGCGGCAAGAGAGAGCCCTAAACTAAACCTTATGCAATAGCAAAATAAATACTAGAAAACCAAAAAAAAAGAACAAAAATGTTATGACTAACAGTGTTGTGCACATCACTACGGCGTTGTAACCAACAGAATGAAGGGAGAGAAGAAGAGAGAGATCGCAACAAGAACCCTTAGAGAACCTTATGCATTTACAAAAAATTAAATAGAAGGAAAAACAAAATCTTATCAGAAGCGTTGCCTTTGGCATTCTCACTGGCAAGAGAGATGGGAATGGGAAGAGTGAAGAGAAAGAATGTGTGTTTGTATCTTAGGAGCGTAAGGAGAGAGAGTTCCCATCTAACGATGAGCTTTTTGCAGAGTTTTTCTGTGGTCAAGTGAGGCTTATTTGAGTAAATTTGACAACCTTCACATCTACCGTGAGTTGACGTAATGAAAGGGATTAGAACTCTATTTCAATTGGACATCTTACATAAGCAGGAGAATGTTCAAAGACAAAACTAATAAATATATTATATTTTTATATTTAAAACACTAGAATTGGTTGGTTTCAGTCTTGAAATATAATAAACCGAGACCAAACCGAAAACCGAAAAGTATATAAATATAAAACCGATCCTGACTGAACGTGTAAAAAACCAACCGAAACCGGTCGGTCTTGTTTGGTCGTTCGGTTTTTTTGGTACAACTTTCACCCCTACTAGGAGCATTTGTGAGCCCAAATGGCATAACATGCCGTTCAAACAGCCCATTACGTGATATGAAAGCAGTTTTCCATTCATCATTCTAACGGATACGAATTTGGTGATAGCCACTTCTAAGATCAGTCTTAGAGAACAACTTTGCACTGGCTGAACAATCCAACATATCATCCAATCTTGAAATGGGAAAGCGATACTTGATAGTAATCTTGTTGATTGCTTTGCTGTCCACGCACATTCTCCAAGAGCCATCCTTCTTTAGAGTCAATAGAGCGGGAACAACACATGGACTAATGCTAGCTTCGACATAGCCTCATTAAGAAGCTTCTCAACCTATTTTTGGGACTCTTCCTTCTTTCGACGTCATTCTATTGGCTGCCTTGTTTGGAAGTGCTGAATTGGGCACCAAATCAATACAATGTTGGATATCCCACATTGGAGGCAACTCGGGAGGCAATTCTTGAGGAAACACATTAGAATATTGCTTCATTAAATTTCCAGCATCACTAGAATCAACATTTTTAGCAACCTTTTCTTGTGGAATTAAGGCAAACACATAGCCACTTTCAAGGCTTTCTTGAATGAAACTCTTGGAAGTAAGCAAAGAAGTTGTTAGAGGCTTGGAACTCACTTTCTCTTCATGGGCAGCAGCATATATTGTTGGTTTCCTTTGCATAAAGTGTAAGTATTTCTCTTCTCATCATGGAAAGTTTGTCTATCATATTGTCAAGGTTTTCCAAGAAGAATATGACAAGCATCCATAGGCACTACATCACACCTCACTTCATCAAAGTACTTCTTTCGAAGGGAAAAAGAAATAAACACAGCTTTGTTACCCTCACTTCATTTCCGTTCTTGAACCAAGAGAGCCTGTAAGGACTAGCACGCTCTTGGGTTGGGAGCTTTAATTTATCCACCATCTCTTGTGAAACAACGCTCTCAGAACTTTCCCCATAAATGATCATATTGCACTCTTCCTTCAATGCGATAAGTCGTATAGAAAATGTTGGTTCTCAACCAATATTTCTCAGATTTTTGCTTTGGCACTAGAAGAGTCTTCTTTTACATAAGTGCCATGCCTTCTTCCTCATCACAATCTCCACCAAGCTCCTCATTTAAGGGTTGATCATAGGTTCACTGCACATCAAAACACATGTTCATCAATTTCTTACAACAAAAGTGCTCTATTTCGCTCCACCATGGCCTTTCTGCAATCCGAAGACTTGTGGCCAGGTTCACACTTATAGCACCTAAGTTTCCTTCCTTGGAATTGATTTCTAGGCCCTTGACAACTCATACTAGACTGATTTTGAGAAGGAACAGCAGCTTTAGCAACTCTGGAGGATTTTACACTACTCGGTTGACTTCTCTTTCCAACTTGAGATGAATTAGCAGTTTAGCACCTTTAAAGCAGCTTTGGTACGGCTGCCCAGCCTTGCAGCACCTTGAAATTGCTGACCAGCTCTTTAAACACTCTGATTTTGTTGTTTCTCCACCAACATAGCTTGGTTATAGGCTTCCGAAACGGTCCATAAATGGGGCAATACAAGGACGTCTTGAATAGAAGGCTCGAGACCACTTGCCTCGCCACCATGTGTTCTTCTCTTTCATTTAAGTCGACCCTTGCTACTAGTTGATAGAAAGCCTCGGTGTAATCATCAACACTTCCCATTTGCTTAAGATTGTGCAGATTCTTATAAATAGTTTGCATATAATTGAAGGGAAAATAGTGTTGCTTAAGCTTTTTCATCTTGTTTCACTCTTTAATCTGGTTTTTGCTACTTCTTTGCGAGTCATTTGTAGTTGTTCCCACCAAAAAAGATGCACTTCTTTGTAGGCAAATGGAGACTAACTTTACTTTCTTTTCATCTAACACATTATAATAGTAAAGAATCCTCTCAATAGTGTTGAGCCAATCAACAAATTCATCCGAATCTAGCCTCCCTCTAAATTTTGGAATATCAATTTTGATATAATACTCTAACTTGGAATCCTGCTTCACATTAAATGGTCATCTTCTTTGATGAACCCAAATGGATTCTCAAAAGAAGTATTTTGGTGTCCTTGGACTCGTAATTAACCCATGGTTGATTTTCAGCTCCAAACTCCGCGTTCATAGCATTCCCCCTTTCTTTAGTCCTTCTACCTCTTCAATGATGTGCCGTATTAACAAGAAATTGCTTAAAACTGGTCTAAAAATGGATTAGTGCAAACAGTAGATTCTGAGCAGTAGCAGTACTTCAATCTCCAGCAGCAGCAAGTCTACTAACACAAGAACTTGAATTGTAGAAACTCCAAAATGACTCACAAACTGAAATGGAATAATAGAAATCCAATTGACTTGCTTCAAATCAACACAAGAGAAGAAATCCAGTCGAATTGCTATTTCAAACCTCCTCAAGCTGCAACAACACCAAAAAATTCGATGCAAATGCTCCAATAACCTTGGCAAAGCTTGACTAGTGCTGGAGAAGACTTTGCGACACTCACAAGCCTAAAAAAAAGTTCACAATCCTTCAACTGCTTCAATAGAGAACTTCAATCCAAACATGCATAGCAGCAAGATTTGACAACCTCAATGGAAGAATAACACCTTCGGAAGGTATCGAAGTGTCTTGGATTTCAACAAAGAGGTTTGATCAGGGCATATTGCATTTCCACCAAACCCTAAGTATCTCTAAAGAGATTCGAGCAAAGCTAATGCTTGTTCTGTTCATCTCAACACCAGATGAAGGTTTGAAGGTTTGATTGCTGCAATGGAGAAGCTTCAATTACTGCTCAATCACTGTAGCAATCATTGTCTAGCCAAACCCTAGGAAATTGATTATGGCTAAGCATTATAATCTTCATTGTGAAACCAGAAGAAGAAGAAAAAAAGGAGAAAATCAATGTTAGAATCCTTTTTTTTTTTTTTTTTGCTGAAGTTTGATTATAATCTTCATCGCAACACTAGAAGAAGAAGAAGAGGAGAAAATTACAACCACAACTATTCGAACATGGGCCTTGATACCAAAATGATGAGAATCATTAGCAATTTCTAGGGTTTCAGCAAATAAAATAGAGAGAAAAATGGCTAGAAAACGAAGGAAAATCCAAGAACTTTCATTAAAGAGAGAAAGTAGAGCAAATTTTCTCTTATACTGTTAAGGGAATATTCTAGATCAACACTACCTGAACTGACTTACATTAGCCTCATATAGAGAATTAAAAGCTTGATGAAAAACTAATTTGCCCCTGATTAACTACTAACAAACCAAATGAAGTTACACCAGTAAAAGAAATTGCTAACAACAGACTAATGGCTGTTGGCAGCTTATATCAGTACAATTATGCTCAGATAATCCACATCAGTCTTGGTTTAGGGATAAAGGTGGTCTAACTTTGGGTAATGTGGTCCCTAGAAATATTGCCTTAACTGGAAAGTGGTTGTGGAGATTCCTCATGGAACAGAATTTTTTAAGGCTTCCATGATCAAGAGTAAGTACAACATTAAATTGTGGAAAGGGAGAGTTTTTGGTGAAAATGGAAATTTATATCTCAAGGGCTTCCTCATTTCTTGAGTTTTGTCAAATTTATTGTCTGTAGTGGGGCTTGTATTCACTTTTGGGAAGATGTGTGGTTGTGGGAGAGCTCTTTTTCTGAGGTATCCCTCATTTGTATTGTCTCTCTTGGGCTAAGGTGATTTTATTGCTAAGATAAATTTTATGGACTATTGGACTCATAACTCTTTCAATTGGAACTTTTATTTCTCTTGTAACCTAAATGATGGAGAGTCTAAGGCATCATTTTGTCTTTTGTTGTCTATTTGGAGTGTTTTACTTTCCCCTTCTAGTCTTGATGGGAGACTTTGTACTTATTCTTCTGGGATGTTCTCTTGTAAGTCGTTTTTTGAATCTTTGATTGATATCCTTCTTCCTTCTTGCTAAAGTGATTTGGAAAGAAAAGTTCCTCTTTAGGTTTAGATTAGCTTGATCTGCTGCTCATTTGAAAATGAATACTAGTGATTTGGTGCAATAGAAGAGACCAACGTTTTTTCTTTCCTCCCATTAATGTGGTCTTTGTAAAAAATAAAAAGAACAGAGTAAGTGGATCATTATTTTTATTTATTTATTTATTTTTTTTGTACACTATGATGCATGTAGGGAGTTTTGGCATCATCTCTTTGAGACAATTGGTTTATGTTGGTCAGCCCAGAGCATATTTTGGGGATGTTTGAGGTGGATTTTCAGAAGCTTGGTAGGACCAAGAGGGCGAAATTTTTGTGGAGCTGGGCTATTATGGCTGTTTTGTGGTTAATTTGGCTTGAAGGGAATGTTAGGATTTTCAATGATAGATCAGAAAAGAGGGAGGGATTGTGGAACAAATTTTTTTTTTCCTTGTTTCCTGTGGGCTTCAGTGGATATATCTTTTGAAGGGGTTCCTTTCTTTTTATTGTTAGGAATTGCATTGAGATTTGTTCCTTGAAGAGTGCTAAGAGGATGTGTTTGGACACCATGTTTTTCCTTTTTGAGCTTTTGATTTGGTTGGGGTCCAGAATAGTATAATGGGTACACTTTTGGGGTTTTGATGATTTTTTGTATATGTTGATATTAAGCTTATGGTAGCCACAGGGGTTTGTGGTAGGGTCTTGGTTTCTATAGTTTTCCTTGGTTTTTTGGACTCTTGTTTCATGTTGTATCTTTCCCTCTTTCTTTAATAAAATTTGTTTTCTATCCTTTAAAAAAGGGAAAAAAATAAAATACTCCTACAATTAGCACTATCGTGGTGTCTGCTTGAGGGACTCTAGCGTTTGAGTTTAAGAAATAAGAAGTAGCAAAATAAATATTTGGTTTGCTCTGTTAAATTGGTGTGTACCTTGTAATGGAGCAAAGGACATTTTTCAATGCTATGAGGTTGTGTGGATA
The DNA here is from genome assembly GCA_039720395.1 of Liquidambar formosana. Lineage (NCBI taxonomy): Eukaryota > Viridiplantae > Streptophyta > Magnoliopsida > Saxifragales > Altingiaceae > Liquidambar > Liquidambar formosana. The sequence goes on along the minus strand of JBBPBK010000200.1, from coordinate 205,928 downwards.
GTGAGGGAATGGTAGTTGATAAAAAAAAAAAGATAGTGAGGGAATGGTAGTGTAGCATGATTTCATTTGGCTGTGTCAACCCTTGGTTTGAGAGCAAGTTGACATGCCTTTCCTGAGGGGTCTTTTCATAAACTTGAGTTTGGCATGGCCAACATGGGGCTACACTTGGTTTGTCAGCCAACATGCTTATCTTGAGAGGTTTGTCCATTAAATGTTTAGAGTTGGTGAAATCCCATTTTTTCCCTTCTACCTTTTCATATGGTAGAGAATGACTAGTGAGCCTTTTTTATCCTCTATAGTTGCCCCTTTTTTCAACTTTCTTGGGCTAGGTTTAATTTGGAAGGTGAAAAACTGATAATCGGGTAATCAGTGCTTCTTGAGATGTTTTTTTTATCTATTGAGGTGAACTTTCGAGGTAGGCAAGTGATTTGGACCTATAGATGTGGGATTCCATTTGAGCCTCTATTTTGGTGGTAGCTTGCCAACATAGGCTTTGTGTGAGCTTTAGCTTGCGGAGGTTTGTGTGTGCCTTAGTTTGTTGAAAGCTAGGGCTCTGATTGGTTGATCACTTGATCCTTATTAAGGGCAAAGGGTTGTCCAAGCTTTGATTAGGAGGCCCAAGGTTCAGGATCTTGGGTTCCTACCTATAATATCAAAGGCTTTTATGAGCCTTAGCTTGTGAGGGCTTCTTTCCTTTAAGGCTTGTCATGCTTTGTTGTAAGATCTAGGGCCATTGCCTCCATTAAGGCCTGTCGTGCATCTGGTGGTTGCTAGTGGCCGAGCTGAGAGCTGGAAAAAGGGCAGCCAAGCCTTGTGCATGACTTGGGAAGAGTTGACTGAGCTTAGAAATAGCTAATCAAGTCTTTTGCATGACTTGGGAAGAGCTAATTGAGCTTGAGAAGAGCTAACCGAGTCTTTTGCATGACTTGGGAAGAGTTAAAGAGTGACCTGGGTTGAGTTAGGGATCGAGGGAGGTAGGGACTGAAGGAGTTAAGAAGTTGTGGTGCCAGGGATTTGGGGATCTAGGGAACCAGGGAGCTAGGGATCAACGGAGCTAGTGGTGGCTATGCCCAAGTGGCAAAGTGGTCGTGCCCAAGGTCCCTTTCCTAGGGTGGTAGAGGTGCTTATGCTTGAGTTAGCAGAGTTGTATGTTCTCGAGATAGCAGAGGTGCCTGGGCCTGAGTTAGTAGAGTTGCCTGTGCTCAAGATGGTAGGGGTACCCATGCATGGGGTGGCAAAGGTGCCTATGCTCGAGATGGCATAGGTGACTTTGCTCAAGATGGCAGAAGTGCCTGTGCCCTGGGGTGGCAAAGGTTCCCGTATTTGGGGTTGTAATGACCTGTGTGGTCAGAGAAGAACTAAGGACCAAGATTGTAGGGCATCGAGTAGATCGAGTTGAACTTGCATGAGATGAATAGTTGGTGGTAGAGCTGAGAAGTTGATATCCAATTTGAGGAGTTAATGGATGACAGATTATGTTGGTATTTGTTCTCTAGCTGCTGTTTTTGTAGGTTGAAGCCATGACTGAAGTTCTTGCAGAGTAGGGATGGCTTTCTGTAAGCATTTCCCATGTACAGCGCCAATTTGTGCGGGCCTTTTTCCTCATAAATAAGCGAATGGATAGGAATCTACAAAGTGTTAGGATATATTTGTATATATTTCATATATTATGGGTATTATGGGTATTTCTCTTGTATAGGGTTTAGTATTTATATTCCTTGTAACTTTTAGATTAATGTTAATGAGAATTGCAACTTTCTTAAAAGCTTTCATGGTATTAGAGCAAGGTTACATAAAGCACCTCTTCTTCTTTCTCTTGTGAAGCACCATTTTTTGGTCACGTTGTAGGTGTGTGCAAGTCTGCGACACAGTAGCACCTAATCGCATCATCTGTTTGAGTTAATTAGACCCAACGCAGCCTCAATTGACCCTCTTGAACGATATCACAGCCTCTCCTAGCCTCAATCGATCCTCTTGAAGTATATCGCACCCCTCGATTCTCTTTCTCGAAGCTCTCGCACCTATTGTTCTCCTCTTGAAGCCTCCAGTCGAACCTTGCAATCGCAACCCTTGCACCAGTTGAACCTTGCAATTGCAGTCGTTAATAGCTTTTCTACAGCAATTGCAACCTTCGCACTAGTGGAACCTTGCGATCACACCTAGGCAGTCGCACCTTCTCTGCCTTGCCTGTAATCGCACCTTCTTTGGCCTCGCCCTAGGCAGTCGCATCTTCTCTGGCCTCACCCTAGGTAGTCGCACCATCTCTGGCCTCGCCCTAAGTAGTCGCGCCCTTAGCACACTCATCACAGCCTCTTCTCTCACATCGCAAGTCCATAACAGCAGTTTGCAACAGTTGTGTCTCTCCTCTTTTGGAATCAGTCCTTTAATTTCTTTTATTTGGACCCTTGATTAACATTATTCATGGCTAATGGAAATTCGGACTCTCTTCAGGCCATTAGTGTCAAATTGACAGGTGATAACTACACCTATTGGGCTTATGTTATGAAGAATTTTTTAATCGGCAAGAATATGTGGGGTTATGTGACTGGAGCTGTTATGAAACCAAGTGATGCCAAGATTGAAAAATTTGAAGAGTTACTTTCAGTTTGGGAGATGAATTATGCTAAAATTATTACTTGGATTAATAATTCAGTTGAACAATCCATTGGAATGCAATTGGCTAAGTTTTCTACTGTCCAGGAGATTTGGGATTATTTGTCAAAGGTGTATGTACAATCCAATTTTGCGAAGCGGTATTAGTTAGAACATGATATTAGGGAGACCCCTCAAGGGGATCAAAGCATTCAGGTGTTTTATGTTGTTATGACTGGTTTTTGGGATCAATTGACTCTTACCGAGCCTCGAGAATTGAGTGCAAACACTCTGTATTGTAACTACAGGGAGGAGCAACGCCTTGTTCAATTTTTGATGGCACTTCGGGATGAGTTTGAGGGTATTCGAGGCACTATCCTTCATCGGAATCCTCTTCCTTCAGTCGATTCTGTGATTAATGAATTGTTGGTAGAGGAAACTCGTTTCAAATCCAAAAAAGGGTTGCTTCCTTTGCTTGCTCCATCAGTATTTGCAGTTCCTCCTCGACCTCAGCTTAGCATTCAAGGTAATTAAAGACCTAAGGTTGCTACTGATGAATGTAGTTTTTGTCATCAAAAGGGTCATTGGAAGATTTAGTGTCCTAAACTTTTGAACAAGCAAGCATCTGGTTCACCTCAGCAGGCACCTAATTTTAATCCACAGTGGAAGCGGAATGGTCCTGAGCATACAACAGCCATTACACCATCCACTGATGCACACATTGATCCTTTTGTGGTTGCCCTAGCAGAACAATTGCAGAAGTATCTTGGTTCTTCTCAACCCAATGCACTCTCGTCCAACTGCTCTCTAGGTTTGTCATCTCCTCCTCCAGGTATATCTCGTTCCACTTGGGTGTTTGATTCTGGTGCCGCTCATCATATAACTAATGATCCCTCATTATTTATTTCTGTTCTTTCTTCTCCACCATCTTTTATTACTGTCATGATTGCCAATGGTACATCAATGCCTTTGGCAGGTGTTGGTTCTATTTCCATCTCTTATCTCTCGTTATCTGATGTCTATTGTATTCCTCAATTGTCATTGAATTTGATTTCTATTAGTTAACTCTCTGACTCTGGATACATTGTTCACTTTTCTTCTATGGGTTGTTCTGTACAGGATCTTCATTCCAGACAGCTGATTGGGACAGGTTGTAAGGTAGGAGGGCTGTATGTGCTAGAGGAGTTGCATGTTCTTGCTTTGGCTGCTTCTATAGTTGATTTGTCTTCTTTTCATTTGAGTCCTTATTCCTCTAGTTTCTATTTGTGGCATTCTCGCCTTGGACATGTTTCTTCTTCTCGTCTTAAGTATTTAGTCTCTATTGGAGTTTTAGGTAATTTGCATAGTCATGATATTTCTGATTGTAGTGGTTGTAAACTTGCAAAATTTATTGCTTTGCCTTTAAATAAAAGTACAACTACTTCTGTTGCACTTTTTAATCTTGTTCACTCTGATGTGTGGGGACCTGCACCTGTGGTCACTAAAGGTGGCTCTTGTTATTATGCCTCCTTTATTGATGATTATAGTAGATATTGTTGGGTTTATCTTATGAAGCATCGATCTAATTTTTTTATCTATTTTTGTTGCTTTTCGTGCTATGATCCAGACCCAATATTCTGCCATTATTAAATGTTTTCAATGTGATTTGGGTGGGGAATATAAAGACACTGATTTTCTTAATATGTTAACTTCTGATGGGACCATTCAACAGTCTTCATGCATAGACACTCCTGAGCAAAATGGTGTCGCTGAGCGCAAGCACAGGCACATCATGGAAACTGCACGCTCCTTGTTATTTTCTGCCTCTATGCCTAGCTCCTTTTGGGGGGAGGCTCTTCTTACTACTGTGTATCTTATTAATCGCATTCCTTCTATTCTCATATCTGGCATCTCCCCCTTTGAAAAATTGCATGGTAAGTCTCTTGGTTATCACAATTTACGTGTTTTCGGTTTCATTTGCTTTGTTCTCTTACCCAAGGTTGCACGCACAAAGTTATCTGCTCGATCAACTATGTGTGTGTTTCTTGGTTATGGTGATGGGCAAAAGGTTTATCGTTGTTATGATCCTACTGCTAGGAAACTGTAAGTTTCTCGTCATGTAGTATTTCTTGAGCATATTTCTTTCTTTTCCCTTCCTTCTACTACAGATGTTGTTTCTAAATCTGATCTTGTTTATCTTGATCCTTTCCCTAATCCGGTTCTTCTGACTCTTACATTGGTGACTTAGTTCCTTCTGATCTTCTATCTCAATCCTCTCGTCCTTCTATTATCCATATGTACTATCGTAGGAATAAAGCTCCTTCACTTGCAGATCCAGCTCCTTCCCCTCCTTCAACTTCTGGTGATGTGGATCTCTCTACTCCTCACTATCCTCAGTGCCTTCATAAGTGCCCTGATCATTTTGGTTTTTCCAATACTTGTTATTCTTATGATTTTTGTTCTTTCTTATCTTCTATTCACTCTGTTTCTGAGCCCATCTCTTATAAGGAGGCTGTTCTTGATCCTCTTTGGCAACAGGCTATAAATGAAGAACTTTCTCCTTTGCACAAGACCAACACCTGGGATCTTGTTGCTTTACCTTCAGGTAAACGTGCTGTTGGTTGTCGTTGGGTTTATAAAATCAAAACCAAAGCGGATGGTTCTGTTGAACACTACAAAGCTCATTTGATTGCTAAGGGCTATACAAAGGAATATGGCATTGACTATGAAGAAACGTTTGCTCCTGTTGCAAAAATGACTACAGTTCGCACCTTAATTGCTATGGCTGCTGTTTGCCATTAGTTTCTTTCTCAGATGGATGTTAAAAATGCCTTTTTCTATGGGGATTTATCTAAAGAAGTTTATATGGTCCCTCCTCCTGGCCTTGTTCATCCTCCAGGCCATGTTTGCAAGCTTCGCAAGGCTTTGTATGGCTTGAAACAAGCACCTTGGGCTTGGTTTGCTAAGTTCTCTGCTGTGATTTGTGATTTAGGTTTTACCTCCAGTGATCATGATTCTGCTTTGTTCCTTCGTTCTAACTCTGTAGGGCAAACAGTTCTTTTATTATATGTTGATGATATGATTATTTCTGGTGATGACTCCACTGGGATTTCTCTTCTCAAAACTCAATTGTAGCATCATTTTGAGATGAAGGATCTTGGTTCGCTTCGTTATTTTCTTGGAATTGAGGTTGCTTCGTCTTCCCAAGGGTATCTTTTCCAAGTATGCTGTTGATGTTCTAGCACGGGCTCCCTTTTTTGATTCTCGGACTGTTGATACTCTTATTGAGCTTAATATTCATTTTACCTCTACTGATGGTGTTCCCCTGCCAGATCCTAATCTGTATCGAGTGCTTGTTGGTAGTCTAGTCTATCTCACTGTGACTCGTCCTGACATTGCCTATGTTGTGCATATTGTTAGTCAGTTTGTTTCTGCTCCGACTTCTGTTCATTGGGCTGCTCTACTTCGTATTTTACGTTATCTTCGTGGCTCTCTTCATCGGAGTTTGTTGTTTTATTCTACTTCCTCCTTAGAGCTTCGTGCTTTTTCTGATGCTGATTGGGCTGGTGATGCTATGGATCATCGCTCTACTACTAGTTTTTGTGTCTTTTTGGGTGACTCTTTGGTTTCTTGGCGGAGTAAGAAACAAAGTGTTGTCGCTCGTTCTTCTGCTAAGGCTAAGTATCGGGCTTTGGCTACCACTGCTGCCGAGATAGTTTGGTTGCGTTGGTTGCTCACTGATTTGGGTGTTTCATCTTTATCTCTTACTCCAATGTATTGTGACAATAAGAGTGCTATTCAGATTGCGCATAATTCTGTCTTTCATGAACATACTAAACACATTGAGATTGACTGTCATTTTGTGCGTCATCATCTTCAGCTGGGCACTCTCTCTTTGCCTTTTGTTACTTCCACTATGCAGTTAGCTGACTTGTTTACCAAGTCGCACACCATCACGTGCTTCCGATTTCTCCTTGGCAAACTCTTGATGCTTCCCACGGTCACATCATGAGTTTGAGGGGGGGGGTGTTAGGATATATTTGTATATATTTCATATATTAAGGGTATTATGGGTTTTTCTCTTGTATAGGGTTTAGTATTTGTATTCCTTGTAACTTTCAAATTAATGTTAATGACAATTGCAACTTTCTCAAAAGCTTTCACAAAGAACTAGGGCTTCACTCTTGTAACTGGCATTGGCATGGTGTTTGCATGAGAAAACGTCTAAATTTCAGAAGTAGCTAATGAAATATGCACTTGGCTTTGTATGATTGGTGTGTACCTTGTATTGGAGTTGAGGGATTTTTTATGATTTGAGGTTGTGTGTGGATGGTGAGGGAATGGCAAATGTATCATGCCCACACCTGGTTGTGTCAGTCATTTGTATGGCAACAAGTTGACATGCCTCTCTTGAGAGAGATGGTTATCCATTAAATACTTGAGTGCCCCATGGCAATCATGGGGCAGCAGTGCAGCACTTGGGTTTGTCAGCTAATGGACAAGCTTCTCATGAGAGGTTTGTTGATGATTCTCTACCTTCTCATGTGGTAGAGAATCATCAGTGGGCGTTTTTTTATCCTCTACATTCTGTGTTTGAACTAGTGACCTTGTGACCTGCCATTTTGAATGGATTGGTATCTGGTTGAAGTCCGACAATTATGCGTAACCCATAACCAAACCCCATGTGTAGCACATGCAGCCTTCTATCACGTTATTGAAATCAGGATTGAACAGTTCATTTCCATGTGGTTTTATTGGTGTCCATAAGGCTCAAATGTAGGATCTGTTCTTAGTCACCTGTTTCTCTAACTTACCTAGACACCTTGTACATGGGATTATCCTTCTGTTTTGCAGTAATAACCTGCTAAATTTATCATATTGTTGGTCTATAATGTCCTCAAGCCACATTCTAGATTTTGCAAGTTTACCTAGTTTAATTTCTGGTATGTAAAGATGTTTTAGCATGTTTTCTTTCCTGCATTAGAGTGCGAAGCAATGCCATTTGCTGTCCACCGGATCTGGCTTGAATTTTAAGTTGAGTTGGTAAACCATCATCAGTAAAACTAATGCTAAATGCTTGTCCTGGTTTTCTGGTTTACTTCTTAGTTGTCTAACTCTATATAATTGACCTGGAAACTATGGGCTGGGCTTATCATTGTGACAAACTTCTCTAATTGGTTGTAAAACTCATGGATAATATCTAACCCTTCCATCAATTATACACAAACCAAATAGGCGAATGTATTAAGAATTGCTCACAAATGTTTCAAAAAAAGCTGCTAATTGCTCAAATAATTTATGTTGTTGTAAAATGGCAAACTTATGTTGCTGCTTTCTCCACTCAAATTCATCTTTTGCTAACAAAACCTTGTGTTTCACAACTTCTTACTTATAGCCCTAAAATTTCACCTCTCCTCCATCTTGACGCATGCTCTCTCCAGCGGCAACCATAGGAGCGAGCTTCACCGTTCAGTTCATCTTCCACTTTGTTTGGGTTTAAGCATCTACGCAAATGAGAGGATGGGGAAAAGGACAAAGTTCAAGATTTACACTTGTGCCATATCTCCCACACTGTTTGTGTTTAAACATATATGCAATTGTATTTCGTGTCTTCTAAGTTGTTCATCCTATAATAACATTACTTCAAAATTAATGTAGAGAATGTAAAATAAAAAATAATAATAAATTTTCCTTTCAATGGTAGCTATGAGTGCTAGCCCTAGCCATGGCATTCTATTGATTTATTTTTCCTTCGAATGATTTTTGGGTGTCATCTTTCTGGGATCTTCGTGTTGTGTTGTTCTTAGCAATGACATCATTGGAGTCGTCTACCAATGATACAAGTTTGAAATTGCCAGTAAGAATGAGAAGTGGCAGTCAAGATGAAAGAACCTTAACGCGTCTCAAAAGGAAAGAGTAATCGTGAGTGTAGATGAAATGGAAATGGAAATGTAGGGGGTTCTAGTCAGAGTCCCTTTGGATCACGAGCGGAGGGTGAGGAGGATAGTGGTCTTTTTATGTTTCCGTTAACACTGTTTTTGCTAATTTTCTTCAAATGTGTCAAGGGAGGGAGATTGTAACCTAATTTTCTGTAGGGTGTTTTGTAAAAAAACAATAGGGAGATTTCTTGCATTTACCCAAAAAATAAAAAAGGCATATGACTTTGAAGATTGTCAAATTTGGTATCAAGAGATGAATTTTAATTTCAACTTAGCAGAGGCAGTTCGGTTGGGATAAATTTGAAACTTAGACTACATTTTATAGCCATTTCTTACACTAGTATGGAATTTGACATCTCCTTTGGAGATGCTCATAACAAAATGGGCTATTGCCACCACATAAAATACTTTAAGCCCCCCATTCAATTTACATTTTTAAGGTTTTATGAAAAATATAAAAAAAATTTATGAAAACTAATCACATAGTCTACTAGAAAACATCATTCCGGACAACTTTGCAGAAGAAAGTTTTTTCAAAATCTGTCATTTAAGTAGACTTTTTAGCAATTGCTGCTCTCATTCATAATAATGCCTGGTCCATTCCTCAACAATTTTCTAATGCATTCCCACAAATTGCTCAGGAAATTACTTCTATATCTTTGCCTTCTGAGGACTCCCAAGATGTAGTGATTTGGCCTCACAGTAGTGATGGAATTTTGTCTTTCTCAGAGGCTTTTAACTTATGTAGAGATAAGAAACCTCACGTTAATTGGGCTACCAATATTTGGAAAAATTTTATCCCTCCCAAGACTTTCGACTCTTGCTTGGAGACTCTTTTGGGATAGGTTGCCTACTGATGATAATTTGCGGAAAAGGGGAATTCAACTTGCTTCTGTTTGCAGCCTTTGCTCAGTGCCTTGTCATTCTAAATTAGCTCTTCATTTATTTGTTCAGTGCTCTTTCGCAAAATCTATTTGGGCATGGTTGGTTTCTTTATTTCATACAACCATTAATTTTGTTGCTCCTTCCATTCCTTCTTTTGGGCATCAGATCTCAAGTAAAGTTATAAGCTCTCAGATCTATAACCTTTGGATTGCAGCTTGTTTGCTTGTTTTTTCTAGTATTTGGCACTCGAGGAATTTGTTGAGATTTGAAGGCAAGAGAGCTCTTTTTATTCATGAATGCTATCATATTAAAGCCTTCCTTTCTGATGTTGGAAAGTTAATCTCTGGTCATATGAAAAACAATGTTGAGGATCTTTTGACTTTGAAATCGATTGGCATTCCGGGTAAGCCAATGAAAGCCCCTTCTATTGTTGCTGTTATTTGGTATCCTCCTTCTCCCTCTTGGGTTAAATTAAACACATATGGGTTTGCCAAAGGCAATCCAGGTCCTGCCACTTCAGGTGGAGTGTTTAGAAATCATCGAGGATTTGTTAAGGGTGTCTTTTGTTGTAATTTGGGTGTTCATTCTTCTTTCTTTGCTGAACTGCATGTTGCTCTGACAGGGATTTGTATAGCTTGGGATAAAGGTTGGAATCAGTTGTGGCTTGAGTGTGATTCTTCTTCAGTTGTTCAATGCCTTCATAATCCTACTTTCCGTCCTCCTTGGCCTCTTAAGATTAAATGGCAAAATTGTATGCACTATTTAAAGCATATGCAATTTTACTGCACTCATATCTTCAGAGAAGGCAATTATGTTGCAGATCTTTGTGCTAATCTAGGTCTCTCTGTCGAAAACTTTCGCTGGTGGTGGACTGCTCCTTCAGAGTTTCAAGCTGCTATTTGTCACGATATTTTTTGTTTGCCTAGATATAGGTTCCGTCCTTTTTAGCTAGTTTTGCTTATTTTGTGAGCTAGGTTGTGGCAATTATAAGCCACCAAGACCAAGACCAGTTTCTCTTTATTGTTTTTTTTTCTTTCTCATTTCTTCTATTGTTCTCTGTTTTCTTTCTTTTAATAATATTTTGAGTAGTGAGCCAAAAAAAAAAAAAAAAAAAAGGACTTTTTGGCAATTTTTCATGGAAAATGAAATAAAGATTGTAAATGGCCAAAAAGTTTGCTTAAATGATAGATTTTGGAAAAAATTTCTTCTACAAAGTTGTTCAGAATGATGTTTTCTAGTGAACAATGCTATTAGTTTTCATAGAAACCATTTATATTTTTCATAAAACCTCAAAAAGTGTAAATTAATGGGGGCTTTGAGTACTTTACGTAGTGGCAATAGCCTCACTCTAACAAAATATAAGGATAAAATAGTCATATCACCCCATTTTCCGTTCTCCCTCTCACAACTTTCTCCTACACGGGCAAGTAACCAATCCTGAATATCTCCTACTTTTTCTCCACTTTTCAAAAACTGTTTACTCTCTCATGTTTGCTTGGGAAAGTGGTTACCAATTGTTAAATATCATAATATATCTTTACATCCATTTTCATCTCTCTTCTTTGCTCATCATCAACTACAAGCAGCAGACATTGAGATTATTTAACAGGTATTTTTCAGCATTTAAAAAAAAAAAATAAATATTTTCTTCATTTTTCCAATTTTATATCTTTCTTGGAATAAAACTTTTGTCCAGTTTGTCCAGTTTTGTTTTTTGTATTTTTTTTTTTGTTTTTTGTTTTTTGTTTTTTTCATTTGAACATTTTCCATTTAGTGTTGCAGGAAGGGTAGTGATACATGGGACGAAGTGTGAGGGACGACATCATGTGCCAATGCACAGAGGTTCTTTGTGATTGGCGCTTTTCAAATGGAACTGTAATTAAGCAAACCATTTTACTAAAATGCCCCAAACCCACAAAAGGTAAATCATGATAATTATCATGAAAAGTCTAGATAATTATCTTAAAAATAGGATAATTTTAGTAAAATTATTTTTAAAAATCACTATAATTATAATGAAAAGTCTGGATAATTATCTTGGAAATCAAGATAATTTCAATATAATTATCTTTAAAAAAATTAAAAAAAAACTCCTAACATAACCAGCCAAAAAAAAAAACAAAAAAAAAAAATCCAGAAAAAATATGAAAGAAAATAAAGAAGAAGATGAACCAAGGGGAAGACAACACCAAGTTGAGCCCTCACCGTCGCAAACCCAGCCAAACTACACCACACAAAATCGTCACTCAACCTATAAGAGTCGTACCAAAGTTGGGAGACAAAACCCCTAACACAAATAAGGATAATTTCAGTAAAATTATTTTTAAAAATCACTATAATTATCATGATAATTATCATGAAAAGTCTGGATAATTATCTATATTGTTCAAGATAATTATCCTAAAACTGAAAAGGGGAAAAAAAAAGGATGAAAAAGAACCAGGAGAATCCATTGTTGGATCCCATTGATGACCAGGCGATCGAACTAGGTGAAGCCATTGCATAAATCACACCTCATCAAGCTCCTTAAACAAATTTGTCCATGATGTAACCAATGGCACAAAAAATAAGATAAAAAAAACAAATAAGCAATCAGTAAAAATCAAGATAAAAAAAAATTATTTTGGGATAAAAAAACAAGATTTTTATTCCTCAAGATAATTACTTTCAAAATAATTATCTTAAACCTCAAGATAATTATTTTGAATTTTGTTGATTTTGTGAAAAATCCACAAAGATCCACAATCAGGGAAAGGAAAAACAAAGGGAGAAGAAGCAAAAGATCATACTTTTCTTAAACCACCTTAGTAAACACCTCCGACGACCTTCACATCAAGCCTCCACCGTCGACTTGTAGATCCGGCTTTGTAAAGTCTGAATTAGAAGCAGATCTAGGTGGCTACTAGGGATGGCCATAAAAACCGAAAAACCGAAAAATTGGACCGAACCGGACGATTTCGGCCGGTTTTCTTCCACTAACTCAGTTGGTTCGGTGTTATGTTTAAGAATTTTTGTGTTTTCGGTTTAGTCCACGGTTCACTTACTTTTATTACCGAAGCCGACTGAACCGAACTGGTATTTTGTATACATGTGGTTTTCCATTTTTATGTTTGCATTCAAACATATAAAAGTGAGGGAAATGCACGGTTTTCAAAAAAAAAAAAAGGGAAAGAAAGGAAAGGTTAAAAGAGAAAATTAAAAGCAAGCGGGGCCCAACGTCCATCAAAGCAGGTTATTCTTCTCCACCCCTACCCCTCTTCGTCCTTTCTAGCAAAAAGTTACCCCCATCCATCTTCGTCCTTTCCACCAAAAACCAGAAGCAAAGAGTTGTTTCTCTTGATGATGGATGCCGACCGGCTCTTGACAGACGAAGACGACGACGCCATCTTCAATGCTCATGCGCTCAACGCCGTCTTTGACTACTGTGATAAACGACGGTAATAGCTTCCACAACGCCGGTTAGGTACCTATTTCTCGATCTTCTATACACACACACACACACACACACACACACACACAAGCGCACACACACACCTATATATATCTATATATATACACACACACACACACCTTTATATATTATATTATATGTATGGATTCATGAATGTATATTTGTAGGGATGATCTAATTTATAGGGTTTTTTTTGTTCATCAAAGGAGAGTAATTGCTTTAGATTTCAATCCTCTTTAAACCGAAAAAACCGATGGAATCACACTGATTTATATTCGGTCGGTGTCGTGTGATTTTCATTATATCTCGGTTGGCTTCGGTTGACAAATTGGTAAAACCGACACCGTCGGTTCGGTGGCTATTACCCCTAAAATACCGACCAAACTGAACCGTGTCCAACCCTAGTGGCTATAATGCTTGAAACCAAATTCTCCTCACTGTCAACAACAAATAGTGGAGCTTTGGACCACTGCCACACTTGCTTGATCTAATCTTCATTGGCAATTTCACACTTGCCGGTGGTGTGGTTGAGACGAGAGCAAGTAAAAGAGAAGAAGAGAAAGGAGGAGAGACACTTGTAGAGAGTAGGGGAATCTCATTGTTGAATATGGGGAGTGGGTTTCACAGATTTAGAGAAAGATGGTGTGGTTCTAAGAGAAGATATTCAAATAAGATTAAGAGAAGAAGAGGAAGAGATAAAGAGGAAGGGGTGGGTATCCGTAGGTAAGAGAGAAAGAATGGGGTAGGTGTGAGATATTTATTAGAGAGAGAGAAATAAATAGGTGAGAATATGTTAGATATAGAGAGAGAGAAAGAGAAATAAGTGGTGGGTAAGAGTTAGATAATGTAGAGTAAGAAAGAGAGAGAAATAAGGAGTTAGGGGTAAGTTTGTAACTCCAGAGTTTCGGCCCATTGTTTGGTCCCCCAAAATCGTCCCCTTGCAGGAATTCTTCTTTAGAGGACTCTTCTTTTGCCAATTGAATATTTTCATTTAATTCCTACGGGAATTTGACTTTAAAGTTGTGTTTGGTATACTAGATAGGCTGGATAGGATAAATGTTTTATTTTCATATGCTTGGTGCTATTTTCAAACAAGGGATATACTATTCATAGGATAGTTATATCCTATATATGCAGGATATAATAAACTCGTCAAAGGATGTGGTATGTTTTTATCGTAGGATATTATCCCATTTAAAAGAAACAAAGTGATAAAAAAATGTCCAAGACTACATTCTTAATTTCAAACAAAGTAATCAAAGATTTTTTTTTTTTAATTCAATAATTATATATATACGGAGTTGTTCCTATCAGCTTCAACCTACATACCAGTATATTAGTTTCACAAGATCTGACCGTCCATGCCATGTAATCACCATCCCATGGTTGAGATTGCACCCCTTGTTTAACCCCTTTTTTACCCGGTTTTTCAGCTTACAAAACTCACGTCGCGTCTTGTCTTCCTCGAATGGGGTGACTAGATTTTCTTTCAAACTTGGGAGGAGAAGCTCAGCCATCAACACATGAAGCCCTTCATCGTCAGACACTCCTCTCGTTGCTGCTACGCTCACCTCTTCTCATAGCCATTTGCACTAGTGAGACTGGGCTACTACACTCACCTCCTCTCACACACTCGAAGCTCATTGCTTGTCTATCTCATATGTGAAAAATCGCGAACAGCCACTTGCATACCAGATCTGAAATTGTGAAGCTCACCTCGTCTCAGCCACTCGCATCAAAGGCATCAGAAATCGAACATGGAGCTTACCGACACCGATGATGAGGTTCGTGGAGAGGGAGCTGCAACAGTTTTGGTGCGAGTGGTTGTTCGAGTGGTGTGAGTGGCTGTTCGAATGACAGAGACGAGGTGAGCTTCATGATTTCAAATCTGGTATGCAATTGGCTATTCGCAATTTTTCACATCTAAGATAGACGAGCGATGAGCTTCGAGTGTGTGAGAGGAGTGAGCGCAGCAGTCCGGCCTCACTGGTGCGAGTGGCCGTGAGAAGAGGCGAGTGCAACGGCAGCGAGAAGGTGTCTGACGATGAAAGGCTTCGTGTGTTGATAGTTGAGCTTCTCTTCCCGAGTTTGAAAGCAAATCTAGTCACCCCATTTAAGGAAGACAAGACGTGATGTGATTGCTGCAGGCTGAAAAACCGAGTCAAAAAGTGGTTAAACAAGGGTGCAATCTCAGCCATTGGATGGTGATTACATGGCATAGACGGTCAGATCTTGCGAAGCTGATATACTAGTATGTAGTCTAAAGCTGATGGGAACAGCTCCGTATATATATATCTATACTACCTATAAAAAGATGAATGTAAGAAAAATTTTTGATTGACTAATATATCCTTATTTTAATTTTTAAATACACAACTACCCACCTTTCTGCATATATAGGAAATATAGCAATATGGAAACTATAATTCTAAAACACATACTTTAATATATAAAACACAAATAGGAATTCAAAGGAAACAGAAACTATAATTCCTATATGATAAATAGAAATATATAAGAATATGGAAACTATAATTCTAAAACACATACCTTAAAATATAAAATATAAAAATATAAAATATAAAGTATAAAAAAATATAAAATATTTATCTTTAAAAATATTTATGAAAAAAATATAAAATATTTATGTATTTATTATTTTGTATAACTAATATTATTTAAAAATATTCATGTGCAACGTACGTGTGCTATATCTAGTATATATAATTACACCTTTGCGGATTGATCTTCACCCCAGCAGATGACACGTGTACACCATTAAATGAAGTGAAAGTTGTAACTTATCAATGCCGGTTGAGCTTACAATCAAAGCGCTTCATCCTCGTTCGTTTTTACCCAAAACTCCCACATCTGTGACTTTTCACATCAACCCCACAGGCACAAACCGCAACTGGTTCTCTCCGGCGAACTTTGCCGGCCATACAAACTCATCCACCTATCACCATCGTCGTTACCCCCTACATCATACAACCTGTAACACCGATACCACCACAACAAAAATGAAAACCCCAAAAAAATCAGTGCCATCTTCTCCATTTCTTCGGCAAACTTCGCCAGCTACCCAAACTCATCGGTGTCAACACTTCTTGTCCGCCCTTTTTTACTTTTTTTTTTTTTTTCCCATTGAAGTGGCAGTATTTGAATAATATGATTTTCCTTTAGGATGCTGAACATATGACTTGGGAAATCAATAGTTGTCGGCGCAATTGCTGGCGGTGGCATGGAGGATGAAGTGCTTTTTGATAGAGAGCTCGACCTGCGACTGGAGGCGTCAAGGAGCGGGCAACAGTTGCCGGCTGTAGACCTTTCCTCTTTTGTTTTTTTATTCCCTTTATTTTATGCTCTTTTTCTCGACGATGGCGGTCTAGATCGGAAGCAAGTCCAGATCTACACCTTCCACGATGATGCGTCATCATCCTTTTAAGGCAGAAACCCAAACCTGAAATAAAGAGGAATTGAAAGATTTGTTGTATGAGCAAACCCTTATAGAACCGAAGAAAAAAATTATAAAAAATTGCCATTTTTATTGTTAAACACAATAAAAAGGAATGAACCGAATTAGGAAAAGGAGTTTAGATGAAAACTTGAAAGAGGAATCAACTGATTAGCCGGAGATAGAGCATTAAGTGACCGGCAGAGGCGCAGAGCAACCAGAAGCAGGATTGCTCTTTCACTGTCTAGACTCACTGAGTCAATCCTTTGAAATTTGTTTCAGTATTCAGTATTAATTTTTCCCCCTTAATTTTTTTTTTGGGTAAAATACATTTACACCCCCTGTATTTACTGACTATTACACTGACCTCTCTTGTTCTTTCGGAAATTACACTGCCCTCCCCTACTTTAGAAAATAATATACATATTCCTCCATCCGTTAACCAGCCGTTTAGAGGGTTAACACTTATTGCTGATGTCATGTAAAAAAGGGGCTAAAATACCCATTTTACCCTTATTCAAACCAAAACGCTATGTTTGGCGTGAAGACAAACCTCTCACAGAGAAGAAGGAAGGAGACCAAAACGGCATCGGACACTCCTCTCACCGCCAAAGGTTTGCTCACCCTCGTCGCCGCTGCGCTCACCTCCTTTCACGGCCACTCACACCAGTGAGGCCAGATTTAACACCACCGGTAAGATGCGCTCGATTGAATCTCACAGCTCGTCTATCTCAAGTCTGAAATCGCGAATAGCCACTCACACCATATCCGAAATCGTGAAGCTCACCTCATCCCAAGCTAGATCTGAAAATCGTGAAGCTCACCTCATCCCAAGCCAGATCTGAAATCGCGAATAGCTACCTTCGTCATTGAACACCATGTTGGAAGTGATTCGAAGTAGTTGTCAGCTACAACCTCGTCGGTGATCATCTTCGCGGTGAGTTTTGTGGAGAGCTGCGGCGGTGGTGAGATGAGGACAATCTGAGATGCGTTTTGGGAGGGGGATTTGCTGCGATGGGGGAGGGTCACATGGTATGAGGGGTTTGGGTCACATGGTGTGAGGGGTTTGGCTAGTGGCTGTGTGAGCTTCACGGGTTAGGGAGGAGAACGCCGGCAAAATAGGGGAAAGTAACGAGCTTTCATCATTGCAGAGGTTTCGAGGGCTGATTGATGCGGCTGTGAAGTCGAAGTCGAATGTTGATGGGGTCGCCGGCGAGGATGAGAATGGGCGTGATGAGGACGGTGGTGATGGATCTGCGATGAGGGGGCTGATGGGGAGGGAATCGATGGGGTACCAATCGTGCTTCGATCCGACAGAGACGAGAAGAGAGGAGGCCGGTAGCCATGGGATGGGGGAACGGAAAAAATAGATATGGGATCTCCGATGGGTTGACGCCGGCAGCCATTGACCCTGTTCTTCTTCTTTCTTCCTCACCGTCGACGCACTCCCTCCCCGTCGGCGACCCCTGTTCTTCTTTCTTCCTCTTCTCTCGTCTTTCTTTTTTTCTTTTTTTCTTTTTCTTTGCAGACCAACTCCCTACTTCCTCCCAGCGAAACGACGCTGTTTTGGTGTAAAACAAACGTAGCGTTTTGGTTTAGAAGAGGGGCAATTCGGTCATTTCATCATTCCGTTTACTCTGTTAGTTAAGCCGTTATGACAAGGGGAGGTCAGTGTAATTTCAGAAAGTATAGGGGTGATCAGTGTAATAGTCAGTAAATAGAGGGGGTGTAGATGTATTTTACCCTTTTTTTTTTCTTTGCTTCTTTTTACCGGTTGCTGGTTGGGCTCTTTAAAGTACTTGCAACGTGTCAAGAATTTACGGTGAAGGTATAAAAGACAAGGTGCAAGTGACTGTCGCTAGCATCCCCTTCTATATATATATATATATATATATATATAGAGGTGATCCCATCAGCACGTAGTGACATAAGTTACATCAGCACTATACATTGGGGGTTGTACCCCTTGCATTGATTCAATGCACCTCACATCCCACTAATGCACAAGGTACAACTCCCAATGCGGGTTTTGATATAACTTATATCAGCACGTGCTTACCTGATCATCATCCTATATATATATATATATATATATATACTAGTTGGTGCACACGTGGGTTGCATGTGAATTTTTTTTAGTTAAATTATTTTTTTTCAATGATGAAAATAATTTTTTAAATTTAATAATTTTATCATGCCTTTGCATAAGATGAAAGCACTTTAATCACTCGATCCTTTACTTCTTTTGATATGATTACTATATATCTATATATATATATATATATTTTTTTCATTATTTTTCCCAAATCATAGTGTTTAAAATTATCTTTGAAACTTCATTATACATAGGTTTCTTGAAGGTTTTGTAAAACTTTCAATGCTGAAACAAAAGGCTCTCTCTTTCACTATTTGTCTCTTTTTCCAATCAAAACATATTTATGCCATAATTGAAAGATTTAATAGCAAATTGTTAGTACATTAGTCTTACAAAAATCAAAAACAAGACTTGCGCGGCTTTGCAAACCCTACGGACATGCCATCTTTTTTTTTTTATTTTTTATTTTTTATGATGTATTACAATCTACACCCCTCCCGTAGATTCATGCTACAGAAGCTAACTCAAATTCCTAATAAGACCTACATTACCACCTTTAAAAAACTCTAGTATTTATGGGATTGGGAGGTTCTTATTTTATTTATGAGTAAAGTAGTCTTTGATATATATGTATTGGAAAAACATAGGAGAAAGCAGATACTCCACGCGGGATCGAAACCAAGACTTACGCAAATCCAGAACTTCTATTGGTCTTTGATTAAAATAATAATATTCCTAATATGTACATGTTTGGAATTTTTTTTTTCTTTTAAAAATCTAGTATTTATAGGATCAGGATGTTCTCATTTTATTTATGAGTAAATTAGTTTTTAATGATTTTTTTTATTTGGGAAACGATAGGAGAACACACATAGCTTACGTAGGGTTTAAAACCAAAGACTTCTGCAAACCTTAAAGCGACAGATTAATAAACTCAAGGACAATTGATTTTTCATTAAAAAATAATACTCCCTCCGTCCCATAAAGATAGGCTATATATATCTATATCTATATATATATATATATATATATATATATATATTTTCTTCATCGATGTGTGATGGATAACTGCTTGTGGGCCTGTACATTTAAAAAAAAAATAAAATGATTTTGAACTCTTTTTTTTTTTTTTGGGTTGTGATCTAAGTTATTTTCTTTTTTTTTTTTTTTGTTCTTTTTGGTTTTGTTTTGTTTTGCTTAGTTTGGTATTTTGGGTTTGCAGGTAGATATTGTAAAGTTTCATGAACCTCACGATTTGATAGGGTTTTTTGGTAGTTCATTAGACCTTCCCTTGTTATTTTCTTTTTTTCTTGTGCATTCGTTAATGGCTTTTTTTTTTTTTTTTTTTTTTTTTTTTTTTTTTTTTTTAGGGTTTTGTTTTGTTTTTGTTCAAGCCTGCTTCTTTTTTAATTTTCTTTCAATTGAATAGTCTTTGATTCTCTTCTTTTTCTTGGTAATTTGACTTAATTATTTTCAAAAAATCAAAGATTATATATGAATTCTCAACAAAATATGAAAATTATGTAACAGCAGCAATTCAAAAGTTCAATAATGCAATTCAAATTTTTTCTAATATGCAAATCTTTAGAAAATAATCAAAGATTATATGTGCTATTCAAAACTTTACTTATGTAACTCAAGGGTTTTTTTTTTTTTTTTTTTTTTTGGCCTCTTAATCTGGGTTTTCATTTGTTTTTGTTCAAGCATGCGTCTTTTTATTTTCATTCAACTGATTTGTCTTTGATTCTCTTCTTTTTCTTACTAATTTTGCAATTCAAATAGAAATTTAAAAGTCCAATCATACAATGCAAGCAGAAATTCAAATGTTTATGCAGGTAGAGAATTAAATGTTTAAACATAATTTGTATATATGAGTCAAGTTTATTGAAAACTACGTACCAGATAAAGCACCAGAAGAAAGGAGACGCAATGAAGGCATATAGAAGACGCAGAAGAAGGAAGCAGTAGTTGTTCTTTCCTGTGTTAGGGTTTTATGATTTTTATAATGTGTTTCTATTTGTATTTATATGTTAACATTGTTAGGGTTTTACGAATTATAGTTTCCGTTTCCTTATAATTCCGTTTGACTTTATTTAATTATTATACGAATTATAATTTCCTTAGAATTCTTATTAAGGTATGTGTTTTATATTACTATATTTCTTATATATGTAGAAGGGTAATTGTGTATTTAAAAATTAAAATAAGGGTATATTAGTCAATCAAAATTTTTTCTCACATTCATCTTTTTATAAGTAATATAGATATGTATGGGACAAGATCCATGGACTCATAAAAAGCACTTAATTTTTTACACAACTTATTAGCCATCAGATCTTAAAAGATCCAAGGGTCTTAAACAATGCTGATGTGGCTAGTTTTTTTAAACTGAGCTAATGTGGCACTAATATATATCAGCAATTAAAAAAAAAAAAAATGAAGTACTAAAAAATATCTTAATCCCCAGATCTACATTCCCTCTTCCCAACCCTCCTTCTCTCTCACCAAACCCTAGGTTGGAAGACGATGGGCTAGCAGCGAGATACCGAGTTACCGACGACGATAATTAGACAAGGGTGCAACAGGACACTATAGAGACGATGAGTACTGTTTCAATCCTCCTATCAGTTTTATATCTCAAATCCTATGAAGAAAAAGACAATCTCTAATGGCGGGTAATCCTTTGAAGAAAAAGATTATCTCTAATGCAGAGCCCACTAATAGGCGGAGTCATAATATTTGAAAGAAAAAAAAATGTCATGACAAAATGTAGTTTACAGTACAGGATTGCATGGATTTCAACAGGAGCAATGTTGTTCTATTAATACCATTGTCTTAAGCTGAAGGATGACTACCCAAATATTTTCTTTCTATAATGTTTTCTTGACAGAAAAACTCTACTTCCCACCCCAAATTTTGAGTTTGTATTCATGGCTACTGACCAAAAACCAACCCCTTCGCGGAAAAAATGGGTTCAATTTCTTCAGTCACCTGATAGATGAAATGCACTAGCACATTTGATTTGACTAAGAGTGCTACTGGGTATACCAAATATTACCTGTTTAATCCACCCACTGACTTGGCCTTCACAATTCTTTTTCAAATTCAAAATAAAAATGACACATCTTTTTACGCAATAAGAAGAGTGAGTGAACTTATTGTTAGAATATAATAGATCGATAAATTTGCCAAGTTCATAAGCATGCATAAAATTAAAACAACGCTTACGTACTTGAAGATTCCATCGATGCGCAATCCAAACCTTTAAACCACCAATCTAGTAGTGCAGCAATGATCTTCCACCCTCTCCACACAAACACTCTCTGTCTTTCAATGGGGCAAGACTATACTGAATAGAGCCAACAAGGTATGTGAGGGTGGGGACCAATGCCCTATTTATAGGAGAATGAAATAGGATAAGTCTTCCCATTATGACTTATCTTATCCAACAAGAAAGCTATTTCTTGTTTACCAAGAAAGCTTTTATCTTGTCCAACAAGTAAACCGATTTCTTATCCATTAAGAAAGTCATTTTCTTGTCCATCAGGAAAGGTATCTCTTATCCATTAAGAAAGGCATCTACACGTTCCTATCCATATCTCAATACACGTGATCACACGTGACTAAGGTATACCATAACTCATATGAACTTTATTAATCACAACCTTTATTGGGAATCCAGTACATCACGTAATCAATTTCTCATCAATCCGGGTTTAATAAAATATTAATTTTAATTTAATCAATGGCAGCCCACATGAATTTAAATAAAATTCTTACATTCTCCCATTTGGGCAACATTGATTGAAAAAAATACAAAAAAATTTTCCGGATTGGATAGCTTTAGTGGCCATAGAAATAGAAAAGTGAATAACACCTTAGTATCATGATTCGGTCAAACAAGATCACAAATATTGAATCATAGAGGTTAATACACCCCTGTATAGCGTACGACCATTCTATGGTTACAAATATTAGGATACTTGTCCACATGAATCGCCAACAAATATGGATCGTGTAGTATGGAAGATAGCATACTGAATGTGATTAAATTTATGCTATATCCAATTCGGTCCTCCTTTATGCTTTTAGCATGAAGCTAACTTTATGGTTTGCAAGAACCTTATGCTTCATGGAAGCCCTTAAGATGCGGTCTGAATGTCTTAAGTTAATTGCACTCATAGGTGAAAAACTTTATACCGTATGAGTTACTTAAAGCGAAACCATATGCTTTAAGTCTAATATTGTATGCCTTTAATAGAAACCTGCCATAAAGAAACAGATATGCACAAAAAATATGGCAGATAATAAACATAACACTATGAGTTTTCATGTGAAAATAAATAGTATTTATTAAAACAGTTGCACCCGATAACTGTATGGGTTACCTTCTTTGTAGAATCAAGCTAATACATAGTTTATAAAACAACTCCCACTAACTTTTTACATGAAAACTCCCATTAGCCAAAAACATCAAAAGACTCAACTATCCCCATGTTAGTGACATGATTCTTAAACACCGGTATATGTAAACCTTTAGTAAGTGGGTCTGCTAACATTGCCTCAGTTCCAATGTGTTCAATCACAACTTCCTTGTTACGTACTTTATCCCTGACAAGCAAATACTTGATTTCCATGTGTTTGGTACCAGACGACCTTTTGTTATTCTTGGAATAGAAAACAGCAGAACTATTATCACAAAATATCTTCAAAGGTCTTGAAATAGAATCCACCACTTGAAGTCCTAAAATAAAATTCTTAAGCCAAATTGCCTGTGTAGTGGCCTCATAACATGCAATAAACTCTGCTTGCATGGTTGAAGATGCTACAGTAGTTTGTTTAACGCTCTTCCAAGAAATTGCCCCTCCAGCTAGCATAAAGATATACCCTGACGTGGATTTGAAATCATCCTGACATCCACCAAAATCTGAATTTGCATAACCTACCACCTCAAGATTCTCACCTTTACTATAGGTAAGCATAAAATCCTTGGTTCTTTGTAGATATCGCATAACTTTCTTTACAGCTGACCTATGTAGTTCACCAGGATTAGCTTGAAACCTACCAAGTATGCTAATCATGAAAGCTATATCTAGACGAGTACAGACTTGAGCATACATTAAACTCCCAACAGCTGAAGCATAAGGTTTGTCCTTCATAAGTTTCTTCTCCATATCAGTCTTTGGGCATTGATCTTTGGTAAGTTTATATCCTTTAATAATAGGTACCTCACTAGGAGAACAGCTAAACATATTAAACCTCTTAAGCATATGGTCAATATATGCTCTTTGAGATAATCCCAAGACACCACGATGTCTATCTTTATGAATCTCGCTTCCAAGAACGTATGATGCTTCCCCAAGATCTTTCATCTCAAAATGCTTAGACAAAAGATATTTAGTTTGTCGAAGCAAACCAATATCATTGCTGGCCAATAAAATGTCATCAACATAAAGAACGAGAAAAATGAATTTACTCCCACTGACCCTGAGGTATATACACTGATCAACAATATTTTCAATAAAGCCATAGGATCTCACTATCTCATCAAACTTCAAATACCACTGCCTCAATGCTTGCTTCAAACCATAAATAGACTTCTTCAATTTACATACCATATGCTCCTTTCCTTCTTCTTTGAAACCTTCAGGTTGCAACATATATACATCTTCATCAAGATTACCATTTAGGAAAGCGGTTTTGACATCCATTTGATGTAACTCTAAGTCAAAATGTGCTATAAGTGCCGTGATAATCCTAAAAGAGTCTTTTGAAGAGACTGGAGAAAAAGTCTCAGTGTAATCGATTCCTTCTCTTTGGGTAAAACTGTTTGCCACAAGTCGCGCCTTATACCGCTCTATGTTACCCTTCGAACCTTTCTTTGTCTTTTAGACCCATTTGCAACCTATTGGTCTAACTCCATCAGGAACTTCCACAAGATCCCAAACTTTATTACTGCCCATAGACTTCAACTCATCTTTCATAGCATCCAACCATTTTGATGATTGCGAACCAGTAATTGCTTGATCAAAAAGCAACGGATCGTCTTCTTTACCAACATCAAAGTCAGATTCTTGTAAGTAAACAACATAATCTTGAGATAAAGCCGGCTTCCGAACTCTTTGAGATCTCCTAATTGGTATTTCTCGAACCAATTCATCCCTTTCTTCATGTTCTGCTATTGGTTGTTGTTCCTTTTCTTCCTCAATTGACTGATCATTTTGGACAATCTCCATTGGAACAATCAAATTTTCTTCTTCAAAAGTAATCTTACGAGATTCTATCTTTTCACCATTCTCAATAAACTTTGCACGATTTGTCTCCACAATCTTAGTGCCTAAACCGGGACAGTAGAATTTATAACCTTTAGACCTCTCAGGAAAACCAATGAAATGACAACTGATGGTTCTAGGATCAAACTTCTTTTCTTGTGGATTGTAAATCCTAGCTTCAGCCCTACATCCCCAGGCACGAAGGTGATTTAAACTAGGCTTCCTACCTATCTAAAGTTCAAAAGGTGTTTCAGGTACAGATTTGCTAGGAACCCTATTCAGGATGTAAATATCCATTTTAAGAGCTTCTCCCCATAAAGACTCAGGTAAGGATGAGTTACACATCATACTTCTCACCATGCCCTTTAAGGTACGGTTGCGCCTTTCCGCAACACCATTCTGTTCTGGTGTTCCAGGCATGGTATATTGTGCAACAATACCACACTCTTGGAGAAATAATGCAAAAGGACTTGGGTTACAACCAAACTCACCTTGTTTACCATAGTATTCACCACCACGGTCAGACCTCACAATTTTAATCTTTCTTTCCAATTGATTCTCAACTTCAGCTTTGAAAACTTTAAAGACATCAATGGCATTTGACTTATCTTGAATTAAAAAGACATAACCATAACGAGAAAAGTCATCAATGAAAGTGATGAAGTAAAGATGACCATTTAATGTTGGATTTGGAAAAGGACCACAAAAATCTGTGCGGATAATTTCTAAGAGCTCATCACTACGGGTGGAACCTTTCTTCCTAGAGTTGGTGAATTTTCCTTTTATACAATCAATGCAAACACCAAAATATCCAAAATCCAATTGGTTAAGAATACCTTCTTTTATTAGTCTTTCAATCCTTTTTCTTGAAATGTGACCTAGTCGCTTATGCCAAAGCATGGATGAAGATTCACTATTACCCAATTGATTAGATTCATAATTATTATCAATATTCAAGGAAAAGAAAGAAGTGGAACAATTCAATTTGTATAACCTATCAATCAAATAACCATTTCCAACCTCACAAGAATTATGAAACAAACTAAATCCATTTTTATTAAATGTGAAGGAAAATCCAGACTCGACAAGCTTGGAAACAGAAACTAAGTTTCTTCTCATGGAAGGTACATAGACAACATCAACTAAATCAAATGAAAAACCAGACTCCAATTGAATTCTAACAACTCCTATGAACTTGACCTCAACCTTCATGCCATTCCCTACGAACACATTCACCTCATCTTTGGTTGGTACCCTCTTGGTGATGAACCCCTGTAAGGAATTGGTGACATGAATAGAAGATCCAGTATCAATCCACCAAGAATCAAAAGGTACATCAATTAAACTGGACTCAAAACAAACTAAGACTAAGGAATTACCTTTATTCTTCTTCTCAAGCCAAGCTTTGAACCTACGACATTCCATCTTTAAGTGCCCGAACTTCTTGCAGTGATAACACTTAATTTTTCTTTTATCAAATCCTGGACCTTGAGGTACATTAGGATTAGGAGCTGGCTTCCTATGGTTACCATTATTCCTATTATTCCCATTTGGTTTCCTATGTTGGTTAAGACGCCTATTTCCTTGTTCTTGATGTACAAGATTAGCACTCTCACCTTTTTCGCGACGAAGTCTTTCCTCTTCTTGCACACAAACAGAAATGAGTTCATCGAGACTCCATTTCTCTTTTTGGGCATTGTAAGTCACCTTAAGTTGGTTATATTGTGAAGGAAGAGAATTGAGGGCCAAGTGAACAAGGAAGGAATCTGTGATGGGTACTTCTAAGGAATTCAATCTAGAAGCTAAGTTAACCATTTGCAAGATATACTCATGCACATTCCCATAACCATCATGTCTAAGACTAGTCAAAGTGCTCATTAGGTTTCTTATTTCAGCCTTATCAGATTCTAAAAACTTTTGTCCCACGGCATCTAAGAATTGCTTTAATTTGCAGTGTTGCAATTAGGAATCCCACCACGAATTGTGTCAGACATGGATCTCTTCATAATTAAAAGACATATGCGATTAGCCTTTTCCCATTTTTCATATTTCCATTTTACATCCACAGAAGTCTCATCAGTAGGCTTTGGAGGTTCTTCTTCTCTCAAGGCTAAGTCGAGATCCATAAGTCCCAGAACAATTTCTAAGTCTTGCTTCCATTTCTTAAAGTTGGTTCCATTCAAAGTCACAATAGAGGATAGTTGGTTAGTAACAACTGAAGTGTTCAAAACTGTAGGCAATAAATAAAATGCTATGTTTAAACAATTATACTGAATTATTAAAGGCATAACTTTATGCTCTAATTTCTTTATGAGCTCTTATGGGGGTATAAGTCATTCTACTGCAACCTCTCCTTTGGGTGGAGATCACAATGGGCACAATCCGCCCAACTGTATTACATTGCTAACCAATGAGAAACATGCGGATTTTCAAAAGATTCATCACCTTTGGGCAGAAGAACCTTTATCAATCTGTACATTTTCAGTGATTACAATGTGCCATCATTTGGATTTAAACAAGCAACAATTTCCTTTGGGTTAACCATCACTTGTTAGAACCCAAATAATGCAGTTGCAATCCAAAAATACTCAAGACCAAGAAAACCCTATGATCTTCATGAATGGACCGCTTTGGCGGCTACCCACCCAATCAACCAATAGGATCTTCTTAGTACGAGATTGCCATATAGTCCATTAACAAGTTCCAATATAAATCATGTGGATATTTAAATCATGGGACATAATTATTATTACACGTTCGTATAGATACTTGAATAACATATGACCATGATAATGTAAGAAAATAATATACAACCTCATATTGGAAAAACTCAATAAAGAGAGCACTTAAAAACATATATGAAAAATCTCAAAATTCTTGCTAATTCATCTTTTTTTTAAAAAAAAAAAAAAAAAAAAATATAGTTATATAAGATCAAAACCTCATCAAATAGTATTCAATTCAGTCCACAAAAATGTTTGGCTCTACATGATTTGATAATTTATTCAATCAAAATTCTCAATACTAGAAGTACATAATTGCAGCCTATGAACTTAAAGCAAATTGGCTCTGATACCAACTGTTAGAATATAATAGATCGATAAATTTGCCAATTTCATAAGCATGCATAAAATTAAAACAACGCTTACGTACCTGAAGACTCCATTGATGCGCAATCCAAACCTTTAAACCACCAATCTAGTAGTGCAGCAATGATCTTCCACCCTCTCCACACAAACACTCTCTGTCTTTCAAAGGGGGAAGACTATACTGAATAGAGCCAACAAGGTATGTGAGGGTGGAGACCAATGCCCTATTTATAGGAGAATGAAATAGGATAAGTCTTCCTATTATGCCTTATCTTATCCAACAAGAAAGCTATTTCTTGTTTACCAAGAAAGCTTTTATCTTGTCCAACAAGTAAAACGATTTTTTATCCATTAAGAAAGTCATTTTCTTGTCCATCAAGAAAGGTATCTCTTATCCATTAAGAAAGGCATCTACATGTTCCTATCCATATCTCAATACACGTGATGACACGTGACTAAGGTGTACCATAACCCATATAAACTTTATTAATCACAACCTTTATTGGGAATCCAGTACATCACGTAATCAATTTCTCATCAATCCGGGTTTTATAAAATATTAATTTTAATTTAATCAATGGCAGCCCACATGAATTTAAATAAAATTCTTACACTTATTTGATATGTTCAGCATTTTTCTTCGATTAAGCGGAGAAAAAACTTACTCAAGAGTCGCAGGAAGAAAATCTTGAACAGAGAAGACTAACTGAGTAACTGACCAAAGTTCCTGAGGTTCCAAAAGCTAATATGAAAATCACTATTACCAAGTATTATTCCCCTTCATCTCTTTGGTTTTTTTTTTTAATTAAAAAAAGAAGAAATCATGAGAGAGAGAATATACTGGAGAGAGTGATTCATTGATCTGAGACAACTTCTGAGAGACAGAGAGAGAGTTACAGGAAGGGGAGAAAAACAATGGAGAACGGGTACAAATTATTAAAAATCGTCTTGCCGCTGCACCCTCATCGAATTATCATTGTTGGTATCTCGCTGCCGGCCGTCGTCTCATAACCTAGGGTTTGGTGAGAGAGAATGGTGGAGTGGGAAAATGGAAGAGGGAACATACATGATATGGGGATTGAGATATTTTTTACTACTTCATTTTTTTTTTAAATTATTGATATATATTAGTGCCACATCAACTCAGGTTAAAAAAACTAGGCACATCAGCATTGTTTAAGACCCTTGGATCTTTTAAGATCCGATGGCTAATAAGTTGTGTGAAAAATTAAGTGCTTTTTATGAGTCCATGGATCCTATCCCTATATATATATATATATATATATATATATATATATATATATATATATATATATATATATGGGGAGGGATCCGTTTACATCCGGTATAAAACTTTTTACTCTTAAACCCCTCAATATCTTTTTGTGGGAATAATATTTCGCCAATCCAACCGTTGGATTAGGTTATCTATTCATGCACGTCATGCGTGCCAAATTTCAAGCAAATTCAATATCGGAAAGTATTTGATCTGTAAACTCACATTTTTTTTTATTATATATAAATAAAACTATAATTTGGGGCACTTTGTAAATGACATAGTTCCTAATATCCGATTTACTTGAAATTTGGCATGTATGATGTGCATGAATAGAGAACCTAATCCAACCATTGGATTAACGAAATATTATTCCTGTTAAAGGATATTAAAGGGTGTACGAGTAAAAAGTTTTACATTGGGTGTAAACGGATCCCTCCCCTATATATATATATATAGAATTGCATATAACATTAAATTTTTTCTAAGTCATATAATTTTTTTTATTTATTTTAAATTGCTACAAATTTCGAAGAACAATCAATCCACGTTTTTAATTATGTTTGTATTTTTTTTTCCCCTCTTTTGTTAGTGGTTCAATGCATGTAAGGAGTACAAAGAAAATAAACAATCATATTCACGGTTATTTATTTTTCATTTGTTGGATTTATTTATTTATTTATTTTGGTTAGTGGAGGCTATTTATTTTTCATTTGTTTAGTTATGTTACAAATTACAGAAAGTACCAATTTTTTTTTTTCCTCTTGTTGGGTTACTGGTGGCTTGCCTAGAAGAACGAAGAAGAAATATTAAGGATCATAATTTTGTATTTTTATTTTTCATTGGTTTGGTTTTGTTGTAGATTAAAATGTATCAGTTTCAAGATGAAGGATCATAGTTTTGTTTTGTTTTGTTTTTAATTACCCAAAATAGAAGAAAACAAATACAATTTACAATTACAATGTATCTACGTTACTTTTGATCTTTTCAGGCCTATATCGAAAAGTGAGAAAGTATTAAAAGTAATTAATAAATAAGTTTACCAGTTTCCATTGATAGATTTCTTTTTTTTTTTTTTTTTTTTTTTTTTTTTTTTTTTTGTTGCCAAGCAACGAGGTGTCCGAACTATCAGAGCCCGACTAATCCCCGCTCCCCACGCAGGGCCACCACCCCATGAGGTCGTTTAACGTCCAAGCTAATAGCCTTGACTGGTAGCTGGCCAAGAGAGATTGACTGGTTTCGAACCCAATTGAAAAGCATTTTTACAATATTTTTTGTTGAAGGACAAACATGCGAATTGTGAAAGGAACAAAAATGGGAATCCCAATTGGGGGAAATTACATTTTGGTAACTACTTCCCAATGAAATATCAAACATAAGAAGTTAGTAGTCATTTTGAAGCATACATATAGTTAAGTTGTAGCAAGTTGACAGCCAATACCTTCTATTTGCTATTTCATTGCAAAGTGGTCATCAAAACGTAATTTCTTCAATTGTTGGAAGGCAGCAAAGGAGAATGTACCTTTTGGAGACCACTTACCAACTTAATATCAAAAATAGGTATTCACTGCTAATGTACTAAAAATTAGTTGTCAACTTGATAGAATATGACTACCAATTGCCTTATTTTGGTATTTCACTAAGAAATGAATATTAAATAATAATTTTTTGTCAAAAGTGATGATGACGTGGCAAAACGGAGCTGTGTGTTCTCTCAGCTCCCGTTATAGTATAGATAGTATATAGGTTAGAAGCAAGCAAACCCACGTGAAGTAAGTATGGGTTTATGTGGGAACCATATCTATGCCACCGACTTAAACTTCTAACCTATACTTATTTAAATAGGTTGAGGTGTTGGACACAATACATGCCTATATACATCATTCGGCTTAAGTGAAAGAAGAAAGAGCCCAGAGGAAGAGGAAGACAGGAATGGGAGAATTCATTGAGTTTATTCCAACCATTATGTCCGCATATGTTCAAATATGGAAAGATTAATAGGTGGAGGGTTTAATTCTTGTACACTTGTATAGTGAAATAATGATTATTTTGATACATATATTGAGATTTGATTTGTGTCAAGTGATAAAGATTGATAATGGTATTATTTGACGACATGAATTATGATGGTTGATTTTATTTATGGCCAATATATATAAGAATTGAATTGTGATTGGTCGTTGGATTATACTCGAGGCATATGATTTGGAATTCGTGTTATATGGTTTCTCTATTATTTTTTAATACAAATGCATGTATTGCATGTGATATTTGAAACATTATTTATTATATAGGAATTAGATTTTCTATTAGGCAGTTGTTGTTTATGATAATATATTTTCAGGTCATTGTCATTAGAGGCACGTAGTAGAATTGGGGTCAAGATTTAGAGAAATTATCTTGTCGATTTATTTTATTTGTTATTTGTATAAAGCCGGTGTAAATATTATTTTATTAGTTGAGTAATGAATATTGATGGTTTTTGGGTTAGCCATTGCTTTCGCAGTCGTACAATATTTTGTAAGTTCAAAGGAAACTTCATTTTTGGAGAGTTTTACTTTATGGAGCTCATAAAATTGAACATGTTTTGTGGGTCGTTATAAGAGGCATGAAAGAGAGGCAAAAAGTTTGGTTTTTCTCTCTAGATTTTTTAAAATTGAAGAAGGCAACTGATTATTGGGAAAGGGAGACAGGGAGAGGCTTGAAAGAGAGGCAAAAAAAGGCTTGGTCTCTCCCAACGTTTTTTGTAAATTGAAACGATCTTCGACTGGGAAAAATAACAATAATCAGCCACATATATTATCTTCCTTTCAGTTAATTGCCCACTTTTTTTTGTCTCTCTCCAATTTTTATTTGAAAATTTAAATTACAAAGTGTAGTTTGTTGGTTTTCCTCCTTAAAAGGAAAGGAAAAAAAGGGAATTTTGGCCAAAACCCCCATGTATAAGAGTTCTAAGATAATAGAACCCATTAAAACTGACGTTTATATAGTAAAAACCCCATTTGACAGTAAAAAGCCTAATACACCCCTGTTTTTACAAGTTGCCTTAATTTACAATCGTGCCATCTCACACAACCGACCAAAAAATCAGGCTTCTCACCTTCCCGCGTTCCATTTTTTTCGGCGACAATATAGAAACATACGACATAATTAAATCTTCCAAAAACTCAACTTCCATCATTAGAACAGCACCAATACTCTATTCTAGGGTTTTTTCCTCACGTTTGAGCGTCCCCTAACAGAAGTATTGCAAGACGGATTGAAGAACACGGCTTGAAGACCTAGGGTTTCGATTGTAGAACAAAAATGCCGAAAAGAAGTGAGTTACTGTTCAAACTGTTTTTTCTGTTTATTTCCATGATTAAAATAGTAAAATGGTATGTTTTCAGATCAAATCGTGTGAATGATATTACTAAAATAAGTCGGTATGTTTTGTAGATGAGTTTAATTTTGTTTAAATGAAATATTGTGGACAATATGGCAAAAATCTAAACCCAACAGTGAATCGGTTCGTATAGAAACTCCATTTGGTATATTTGTCATGCAAATATTTGGATTTGTGAAGTGATAGAGAACCATGACACTGCTTGTTGGGTTTGTATGGGGAACTTTTGCACGCGAAAACCCCATTTGGTCTTGATTCTTGTATGGTTTTGAAAAAATAATGATCCAACTCTAAATTGGTACTTTTGGTGGCCACAAATTGACCCACCATTAAACTAAATTATAGTAGACAAATTATACACTTTTAACAGCATCACTTTACTGTTTCACATTATTATTTCATCTATCTGATCTTTGTTATTGTGTGGTTCTGAAAAAAATGGTTCCAACATTAAATTGGTACTGTTGGTGCGTATATTATGATTACTTGTGAAATAATGTTGACAAATTATACACATTCAACAACATCAATTTATTGTTTTACATTATTATTTCATCTTTCTGATCTTTGTTATTGTGTGGTTTTGAAAAACGATTGTTCCAACAGTATATTGGTATTGATGGTTTGTATATTATGATTACTTGTGAAATAATTTTGACAAATTATACACTTTCAACAGTATCAACTTACTGTTTTATATTATTGTTTTATCATTCCAATTTTCTTATAATTATTGATGTATGAACAGTAAACTGGTAATATTGAAACTTATATTTTCAATTGTGTGTAATTTGATATTGCTTAAAATCATTTCAAAACCATGATAGTCCACTATTAATATACACATTGTACCTTTTCCCTTCCCTCAAAATTATCACAATACTATTGTAGATAGTAGAAACTAACATATTAGGTTGCATTTATAATGTGTAATGTTTTTCTATAGTTGTAATGTGATGCAATATATACAATTCCTTGTTGTAAAACAGTACCAATTCACTATTGTACAATATTTATATAATATAAAATTTTATAATGTTTTTTGTTTGGTAATAATAAACTGGTATTGTGTAATTATATTCAACAGTAAACTAGTACTGTATGCTGTTATTAATTCGTTTAAAAACAACACTAAAACTGACAAATTTTGACTTTGCTATTGATAATCAGAAACAAGTTCTGATGTTGGCAGCGGGAGCAAACAAAAGAAGTCGAGGACCTCAACAGGAAACCAAATGAAATCCAACCTATTGGCCATCAAGAGGTTGGTTAAGCACAATAAATTCGAAGAAAGGCATGTGCAAGAGCTTAAAAGAATCCCTTTTTGGGGTTTCTTCCAGCCTTTCATAAATAAAAAAGTGAAGACCAAGTGTGTAAAGAAGCATGACAAGGATGTGATCAAAATCCTTAAATCATACACACCTGACTACGCTGCTTTCAAGATAAGCGACAAGCTTCTAAAGTTGAGGAATAGTGACATCTCTTTGATCTTTGGCATACATGAAGGCACTGAACCAATAACTTTGGGGCAAGTCCTAAAACCCAACCAAACATTAGTTGATCGAATGTGTGGGGGTGTAGCTAGGTTAACTCTAAGATCAATTGAGATGCTCATTAAAGAAGCAATGAAGAGGGAAAGTAAAGAACACAATAAGGATGCTGCTAGGCTGATTTGTTTATATGCCTTTATCACTGTCTTCTTCACAACATCGGGCACAAATCTAAGCTGGTCGTATATGAAATATGTGGAGGACTTGGATGCCATGAGAAAGTATGACTGGCCTGCTGCAATTAAGAAATACTTAGAGGCATCTATCTAAAAATCACACAACAAACCTGAAAATGTAACCGGATGTGTGATTGCACTTTTAGTAAGCAACTAAACCCAAATATTTACAATAAATTTATATGCTTCCGCATTAATATAACAACAAATTAACTTATTCTACTTTATGTATTGTTACAGTATTGGCTTTGGGAGCACAGCACCATATTGAAGCTAATATAAACCAAAAATCAATACCAAGGTTTATAAAATGAAACCTTGGAAAGCTGACCAAGGTCATAAACAACATTACACTCAGTGCCGTACCGATTGAGAAGGTAAATGACTATTATTTGAGTTTATTACTAGGGAAAATTACTATATAGGAATTATTACACATAACATGAGAAAATGAATTACATGTTTTCTGTACTAGCAACAGTATCATTTCACTGTGGTATGAAAACAACTGTACTTCACGCAATAATATCAGAGTACTATTGTTAGTATTATAACATGTGTATTTATATAACAGTATCAGTTTACTATTTCAGTAAACTGATACTGGAAAAACTGATACTGTTATATCAATACACATGTTATAGTACAAATAGTGAACTGATGCTGTTGACAATTTTGTTTATAACAATATCAAATCAGCAATGTAACAGCTTCCTTGCATACCTAGATTTATGGTGGTAAGATCAGGTTCAACAAAAAAGAGGGGCAACTGTTCAATGTAAAGAACTAAACTCTTGACTTGGGGCATGAGCCCAAACACATTGATGGCACTAATGAAAAAGATGAAGAAGAAGAAGATGTTGATGAGGAGGAAGGTCAGGACAGCCCAATTGAAGAAGAAGCAAGTGAATAGGAAAGTGATGCTGCTGGTGATGAAAAAGAAGAAGAAGTTGGGGATGAAGAGCTTGAAAGAACAATGCAAAACATAGAAAAATTTGCCAACCCTCCCGACCACAAAGATGATAAGGAAGACCTAGCAAAAACAAAGGATGTTCATAGAGATAAGTTGTTTGCACAACTCAAATCAAAGGTCAAAGAACTACAAAATGAAGGGGCTGCAAAAGATAAACAGATAGAAGAACTAAAATTGCAGAATTTAGAGCTAGCAAAATAGCTGCTGGAGGTCCAAAAGAAATATGAAGCAGCTTTAAAGGAGTTGCAAAGAAAAAAGGTAGAAATGGGAGATGATTTGGGTAACGACACCATGGAGTTCAATGTACACAACATTACCCAAGCGCTTGCAAAGGTGCCCTAAGATCCAAAGCCAATGAAGAAGACATCTCATGCGCCCAAAAAAAAAACCAACTCCATCGTGTCTTGCTAAACGTGTGAAGTCCAAACAAGGGACTCGAAAAGATAGTAAAAAATCAGAATACACATATGAGACAAGCAAGAAAGGGAAGGGGGTAAAAAAAGCAATCACGAAGGAAGACAAACATATGGGAGAGGAGCTTGGTGATGAAGAAGCAATTGATGTGGATGACTTTGTTGACAAGATACCATCCCATACTGATGGTATACAGCTAACATTCCCAGCTCAGTCTCTCATATCGAAGTTGCTGACTATAGAGGAGAGAACGATAATTAAATAAATGTTTTAAAAAGAGTTCTCCAAGTAATATTTTACTCCATAATATCTTTTCATACAAATCATAGAATCACCTCACAATAATATGATGTTACTAATGGTTGGTGATACATGCAGTGCCACAGTTTGGTGTTCAGTAGATGGTTCCAACTTTGTCCAAGGACATCAGGCAGCTGCTAGTGGAAGGCGATACAAGTAACAATGTAAGCATAGAATCATTTACCTACTTCAAACTTATTTCTATTATGCAACAATAAGGTGTTACTACTAATGTTGTTTATAGATAATTCTAAATTGTTATATAGTGAAACACAACCTTGTGTTTTTGTTGAATCATTGAAACAGTATCACTTTGCTGTTGCTAGTGTATTTTAATTGTAACATTATCACTTTACTATTGTGAAAGTAGTTTAACAACACCACTTTACTGTTGTGAATTTGGTTTTGACAGCACCACTTTACTGTTGTGAGTTTATTTAAACATCACTACTTTACTGTTGTCTAACAGCACTACTTTACTATTGGTAGTTACTTTATTCAATAGGAGATATATTGCTAATATCCCCATAAATTATTATGCTTAACTAGACTTAACAATTTATAGGTTATCGATGCGTTTGGAAACATAATAACGCGACCAAAAGATAACAAGTGCACATTCTACGTCCCAACTACAAGAATGGTAATCATGATGCAAATATATACTTGCAAACACCATATCATACTTAAATCTGTATGGCCTAAGTATATGTGTTTACATTCCAGATATATTTTGAGAGCCCGAATATTGATTTGAGATCAAAGTGGTTTAATGATAAAGTAATTGAAGTAGCCATCTCTAGGGCCAAATACCATCTATACCCCCTCATTGCAGCTGCTAGACCAAGTTGAGTTGAAAACCATTGGACATTGCTTATTCATGACACACAAAACGGAACATGGAGACATTACAACTCCATGCGCCCACGAGATGTAATAGAAGACAAGCACTACAACAAAGGAAAAAGAGTGGTAATATCATTCATATAACCAAAAATACTTTCATACATAATCTTATTAAGTACCATAATAACATGATCCAAATAATGTTAGATGGAGTACGTACGCCAAAATGGGGCTATATGACAATCAAGGTGAGCAGACAGAGGTTGAATTTGTAGCAAATTCACCTCAGTAGAGCCAATTCTCGTGAGTATTTCAGTGCTATTTGTTGGCTTCATACTACTACTGATATCGTGTTACAATGGGAGTTTATTGTTGTCACTTTTTATGTAATGCAACAGTATAATGGTACTATTGGACACTATATTTACAATGTTAATATTTTGTTTTCACTTTTTATGTGATGCAACAGTATTATGTTACTGTCAATATGTTTACAAACACATATGCATCAATGCTGCTCAACAATATGTAAAGACTACATGAATCATTTTTCTAAAATTAATGTGTGAATTTGTTTTTTGCAGCCTTGACTGTGGAATCAATGTATGCAGCTTTATGTTTGATTTCTTCTATGGAAATGCAATTCTAGAGATCATGACTATAAAAGAAATTCAAAACTTCAGAAGGGACATCATCCAAGATCATTGGGGACGATCCCCGATCATGGATGCCAAAATGGGCAAGGCAAACAACTACTCCAAACGAGAGCACTACAATCACCATCAAGCCGCTGTCCATCGTGTATCCAAAAACCAAAGGGGCCAAGAGAAAATAAACAGGGGTTAACTAGGAGTATTATGTTGGGTTAACATGTACAAAATAATATACTTACGCTTGAATTGTGAACATGGGTGTACATATTTTTCACTGATTACAGTGTCTTTTTTTATGTTCTGTAATCATAACAATTCAAATTTACGAATACCATGCACAAAATATGATTACTGATGTCCACAAAATTGCCGATAGGTTAATTCAGTACAATAACTTCTAATGTGGTAATGGTCAATGGAATGCATCCGCAACAGTACCACTTTACTATTGGTAGTTTAAAATAACAGTACCATGAATACAAATGTATTAAGTATGAACATCATTTTACCACATGTCCAACAAAGTAATAGACATAATGGGCTCCTATGAAGATTATAAGATTGGAAAACATGTCAAAACGTCACAAATAAGTTGTACTCCAATTGTAGTTGTCATAATTCATTTCCTAATAATATTATTTTACGGTTGACAATTGAAAATACGAAAACCATGCACTCTTAAGCATTAAGTACCTCTGCTCATTAAACATCATTTCCACACATATCCAATGAAAAATTAACATGATAGTGGCATTTGCGTGACAAATTGAAATTGGTACTATTTGTTATTTTACATTGTGAACAGTATCACTATACTGTTGTAAGTTTGAAAAACATTTGACACATACTCATTGGCATCGTATATACATCATAAAATCATATATTCCAACGTGTAATAGGAACGTTAACAATGTCACTTTATGTCCATAAAATTGGACGTCGTAAAACAAACTAGAATAAACTCAAAACATTTAAAACTACCAAAAACTTAAAAAAAAAAAAACAGCCACAAAATTATGCTATATTGGTTCTTGACATGTCTTCTTATTATGGGTTCCGAGCCTTCTATATCTACCACATTTTATTTGCCTTATCTTCTTTCTTCTGGAAGGTATCCTTCTATTCCTCGACCTCCCCGTTAGCCGTCTCGTGTTGGGTGGAAGTACAATTTCACAATTTTCTTTACTAACACTCGCTTTTAAAGTCATGGAAATGAGATGAATAACTTGTGAGTAAGATTCACGAAAAGAAGATGTGTAAAAATAATCCTCCACATAGTCATTAATACTACCACTACTAGCTTGTATTGCTACAACAGCATGCGAGTATGGAAAGCCATTCATCTGCCACTGATAACAAGTACACGTGCAATTTAAAATGTCAACTGTAACAGACGGGTATGAGTGCACCTCAAACACCCTATCACTCGACATGCTGACCCTCCACGTCCTTTCTTTATCCAACTCTTCACCCAACTTCTCATCCATCTTCGGGCATAAATAGTATTTCAAGAATTTGCTTCCAACCTCCTAGTGCACATTTGTGCCATAATCTGAGACCTAATCATATCTACCATGTTTGTAATTGGGAGGAAATGAGCTTCTTTAGTCTAAGCATTAAACGATTCAGCAACATTAGAGCACATTTCGCTATACCGCTGGCCTTGGAAGTATGCATTGGCCCAACATTGGAAAGGACAATCGTTAAGGAAAAATTACACTTGATCCTTCCCTTCAGCCAACAACTCCTACAACTTCTTCTCAAACTTATGCTCGGTTAGAGCATTTGCACATTCGCGAAATAAAAAAACCATTTGATCTTTGAATGACTTATGACTCCTAACCTTGTCTCACAAATTCATCTTCAAATGATGTAGGCAATATGCATGGTATGCTTTTGGAAACACTTTTGGCAGCATTGATTTCAAACCATTGTTTCGATCCAAAATAAATGTGATTTGCCTTGCAGCCCCTACAATTTCACGCAAATTCTCAAAAAACCATTTCTAATTATCTTCCGACTCAGCATTAACCACAACAAACGCCAAAAGGAATAACCCTTCAACAACAAAATAATAACACTCACTTTTTTTTATTAATATTGAACTGCATAATCAACCAACATACAGTCATTGATAAAATAAGATACAACAGTACCAACATATAGTCATATAATACAAAATAACTACTGTCTTCCCGATAATACATTGAACAGTAACAACTCACTCTTGCACTTTAAATTCAATTAACCTTAAGCAACACTAACACCATAAAACATACCTTGGTTCCCATCCTTTGCCATTATAGCTAACAATTGTCCTTTGTACCTATTTTTCAAAAAGGTACCATTAACGAACAGGATTGGTCGACAATATATGAAGCCATGGATGTATGCATAAAAAGAGTCAAAAAACCTTTTAAACCGATTACTACATTCATCCATGTCCAAAACAAGTTTGTTACTCGGATTTGTCAAACGTACAAACAAGTCTAAGCCTTCTCAATACCCATCCACGCATTGGTGTAAAAAATATCCAACCCATACTTCCTTTTAAAATCTCGTTAAACTTCAACAGCACTAAGGAGCGGCTTGTCACACATAACCTCTACCATTTCAGACGACACAATGTCGGATCCCATCCTGTTATGCTTGATTGTTCGAACAGTTGCCCCACATGTGTGCACATTGTTCAATTGACGTATGTAGAACCACCCATTTGCATACTTCATGCATGCATGCACTCGCTACTCACAACCCTTCTACTCCTTTAACCTACATACAACCGTTACTCTATCTGATTCATTCCTCACAAAATCATAATTAAATCCAATTTTAACTGAATATTTGCGCAATGCAACTCGAAAACCTTTGACACCATCTTTGAAATACTAGCCCATATTCTTTATTAGATTCACCTAACTAGCACTAAGCAAAGTCCTCTCCTTATACGAACAAGAAGACAGCAGCAAATCAGTCTCCATATCATTAAACTCTCCCCTCGCAACTTCTCCATTAGAATATTCAAAACACCGCCTCCAACTGCTATGCCATCATTATCTATTACCTCAATGTCAAATTGAAGCATGTGCAAATGCCTTCCAATGGATAACATGGTTTTTACATCAACATCATTATCTATTATAATTTTTATATGACTAGGAAACAAATAAATCAGCCCAATCATCCGCAGCCTCAAATTCCTCCATTTCGATATAACAAACCCTTGAATATCATCAAAAGATGTGTGCGCATCTACGGGCATAGCAGTCGTCCAAAAGTACACATTAAACATATATTCTCATCCATTGCTATTCAAATGTGTATACTAACCTAAATAACAACACAAACAA
Source organism: Liquidambar formosana (assembly GCA_039720395.1). NCBI lineage: Eukaryota > Viridiplantae > Streptophyta > Magnoliopsida > Saxifragales > Altingiaceae > Liquidambar > Liquidambar formosana. Next base: position 165,249 of record JBBPBK010000200.1, on the reverse strand, counting down.
TATCAATTTAATGTGTGAATTTAAACAAAACAACACATACATACCAAAACCATAACAGCGTGTGTGACATTCTCCCAACAGTACCACTTTACTACTCATAAGGCATAAACATATAATAAACCATAGACAGCATCATGATATTATTTACAACTCAATTTCAACATACATCAATTTCCATCTAAAAACAAAGAAAAATAATTCGTGTGAAAATACCACACCTAACACAGTTCATTATACTCAAAAATCTTTGAACTATTCATCCATTTGTACGATATACATACAAAAACTACTCACCCACTCGTATGAAGCCCACTCAATACTCGAATGAAAAATGCATACAAACATGTAAAAACATATCAATTTAATGTGTAAATTTAAACAAAACAACACATATGTACCAAAAACATAATAGCATGTATGACATTTTCCCAACAGTACCACTTTACTACTCATAAGGCATAAACATATAATAAACCGTAGACAATATCATGATACTGTTTGCAACTCAATTTTAATGTACACTTATTTCTATCTAAAAACAAAACAAAACGATTCGTATAAAATACCACACCCAATACAGTTCATCATACTAAAAAATATTTGAACTACTAATCCACTTGTATGGTACATATACAAGAAGTACTCACCCACTCGTATAAAGCCTACTTAATACTCGAATGAAAAATGCATACAAACATAATTTAATGTGTGAATTTAAACAAAACAACACATATGTACTAAAAACATAATAGCATGTATAACATTCTCCCAACAGTACCGCTTTGCTACTCATAAAGCATAAATATATAATATACTATAGATAGTATCATGGTACTGTTTATAGTTCAATTTTAATGTACACCTATTTTCATCTAAAAACAAAACAAAACAATTCGTGTAAAAATACCACACCTAACAAAGTTCATCATACTCAACAATCTTTGAACTACTCATCCACTTATATAATTCACATACAAGAACTACTCACCCTCTTGTATGAAGCCCACTCAATGCTCGAATGACATATGCATACAAACATGTAAAAAATCTCAAAACTAACAAAAATATATGTATTCAACTGACAAATACAATAGCAATATCCATATATTGAAATTCGCACAAACCCCCAGCGATATTTCACGAATAACCTTCAATACAATATGTTGTCCTTTTTGAAATCAACACTACGAACACATTCACAACTGATTTCGCATCTACACTCTAGATAAATCAATAAAAATCTAGGAAAACAATCGAAAGAGATGAAACGAGGAACACCTTTGAATTCGAACTGAATCTCGTGCAACCGCCTGAAGAGAGAGAAAATTTTGGAATTCAAATTTGAATTCCCTTCATCGGCGCTGGTTTGAAGAAAGAGAAACATGATGGAGACAAAATCTCTCTCCCACGCAATGATATCCCCCTAAAAACGATTACTCTTGTGTATCTTAAGATGGAAATCTGATTTTCCCATATCTGTTATGCATGAGATACGGAATGGTAAAAAAAAAGGGTATAATTGGTATACAAAATCACCTATTTACCTTACCACAAATAAAAACTTAAAAAAAGGAGTTATTAAATAACTAAATCTTAAGTAGGGTTTTTTGCTAAAGGCAGACCCTTAATAGAGGTTATTGCTAATTTTCCCAAAAAAAAAAAAAAGGCGAGGGGGGGCAAAAGTGAGTTAATTACCCACGTATAAAATTAAACCCAAGCATTTGAAATTAAACTCAAATACTTGCTATGAAAATCAAGAAGAACAAACACTCAAACTATAAGAATGAAAAATAAAATGTAGAAGATAAATGAAAATGAAAATCAAAACAAAATATTTTCCCTTGAAAAAAATTATGTAATAACCTATGGAACATCAAAATTAGCTATACAAACAAAACATACCCAAGAATAAAAAAAGAATAAAAAGAAATAAAAGATGAAAATCAAGAAGAACAAACATGAAAAAAATTAGATTGAAAAAAAAAAGGATATAAGGAAATTAAATTATATTGTCATGCCCATACTCCAATAGAAACAAAAAAAATCATTGTTATTCAACCCAGACCAGCCTAGCCGGTAGGACCGGCAAACCTAAACTGGAGCTTTTGCCGGTATGCTTTCTTTATTGGATCGTTTAACCACATGAATTGCCTTAAACTGAATAAACCTGTTAAACTAGACGATTTAATTCTAAAACAAGATTAAACCAGTTCATCGATGAGAGGGCATGTGGCATTTGGCATTGACTTTCATTTATTTAAATGGTATGGGAAATATGCATCTCGTGGCGACAAAGAGCAACATTGCATGAACTAACCACTTATCCACAACCTTCCTCATGTAATATTATAACAATACATATTATTTATCTGGTTTGTTACACAAACAAAATTATTAAGGATGTTCTTATAGCTTATTAGTTTTCTTACACTTTAGATATACAAATGTGATGAATTTTTTGTGTGCTTGGTATGTTTTTTTTAAAAAAAAAAAAAAACATACATACATTTCATTTTTAGTAATATTTCATTTTTTTTATAATTACTATGAATTTTATTATTATTTTAATTATAAGACCGATCTGACCACTGACCCAACGATTGACCAGTAACCTATTGACTCGATTGAGTTCAGTCTGAGTTTAATAATTATGCAAAAAGTACTTGGTAAAAAAAATGTAATAAAAAGGAAACACAGCAGTGGAAAGAGAAAAGGGGAAAAAGAGAAAGAAAACAAACTATTAGATTACCTATTTCAGGAAGGGGCAAAAAAAAAAAAAAAAAAAATTTAGTTGAAAGTACATAAAAGTATACCTGGTGGGTGTTTCGATGCTCAAGCCTTTAGTTTTCCTTTTCTCTGTGTTGAACTACAAGTCCACAATAAAAAATAAAAATAAATAAAAGAGTAAACACATTGCAAGAGTGATTTTCGTTGTTGTTAGAGATTTTCTAATGGGTGTTGTGTAACTGCTAGATTGTGAGAGGAGAAGATGGTAGCAGAGGTTAATTGTAATCATTCTAAGAGAGATAAATGTGTATTGAGGTAATTTTTTTAGATTCTATAACCAAATAGATGTAAGGAATTGAATAAGAGAAAACAAGAATGAGGAAGAAAGTAAATAACAAAAATATTCATTCAATTCCTTGAAACCATGAATCTGATTGTGATATAATACAAAACATAAAACCCTAATTCTAAGAGAGGGTTTAGAACTTACAATAGGTCCTTAAGACGATTGATTGATCTTCAAAAAAAGAGAAACCAGCAGCACAAATGTCCTGCCTCTATGGTATCCACACCAAGCAAAAGTCTTCAAGTTATCTTCTAGTTTTCTTTAGGGTTTGCTAGAATAGAGAAGAAGAAGAAGAGAGAGAGAAGGAAGCTTTCTCAAATTTGGCCTAGGGAGAGAATAAGTGAATTGTAGTGTGACATAGCACTTACTAGTGTGCTATATATAGCCACACCACAAGGGCCGGCCATGGGGAGGAATCCCACTTAAGTGGGATTTGCAATTTTCCTAAATTACACTTTAACTCCTCCTTTTTACATCAAATGCAAGTATAGCCCTTACGAACTTTTGTCAATGCACTAATGCCCTTTCTGTCACAACTTAAAGTCCCTCTTCACTTATTGGTATGTGACCCATTGGGTTCATGACATTTAGTAGTAGTTAATGGCACAAGGAGTGCCTACTGAAACACTTTCCATTAAGGGTCTAATTGGAACACCTTCTAATTCCCTAATAATAACTCACTTATATCAATTAGGGCTTCTATTAACCATGAGTAATACCTAGTATGGCTCATGGTGTGGTCCTAAATGAGGTGAATAAAATCATACAAAGAACCCTTCAGTTATAGTTAAGGTTACAATTACATCCTTCCATCATATACAATGTCTCTGATTGAACTAATAGGACATTGTAGACACCCCATTTTCATCCTCATTCACACTTCTCCATCTCCCATGCATTATCACATGTAGAGAATTGCATCATTTTGGCACCAAATCTTTTTAGTTAAGCTCTATACATCCCAAAGAGTCCATGTTATCTTCCAGGGTTCAATTTGGTTAAGTCTTAATAGCTAATAAGAACTTTTGCGACTTGAAGGGCATTTATGTCATTTCACTTGCATAATTTTTATTTGATATCCAATTCTCATCAAAGTCATCTCGGAATGATCCTAATGGTCTTAGAATGTCATGAGTAGGCTTGGTTTAAAATTTGGTTAAGTTTGGAGATGATTTGCTTAAGAATGGTCCAAGTAGGCTTGGTTTAACTCTGTTCGTCGACCTTTCTTATAATTGCTTCTTAGTTTGATCCAATTAACTTCAATTAATGCTTCATTAATTTCAATTGGGTCTTAATTAAGGTGTATTAATGCTTGGAATTATTTTTGGGAGAGTTTGGTTGCAACTAGGACTCCATTGGGGTTCAAAACCTTAATGTTATCCCGGTTAGCCTTAATTGATCTCTATGAGCCATATGGGCTTAACCCTTGATTAATTGACCAAGTGTGGCTCAATTAGGATTGTTTAAATGAGATTTTGAATAGAGAATTGAGTCATGGTTGTTTCAAGACCAAAATCAATGAATTTGGACTTGAAATGGGCAAAATACATAGCATAAAGGGATATACATGCACAAAACTGCACTAAAAAGGCTACTGATTGCCAAACAGCCACCAAGGAAGGCTAAACAGCCACTTGTGAAGGTCCAAACGGCCACCCAAGGTGCCAAATGGCCACCAAGGGTGCCCATTGGCCTTTGAGGGTGTTTTACCCTATCTTGAACTCTTTTGAGTCCTTATCTCGCTCCAACTCGAATTTCCTCCGGATTTTTGAAGTGTTTGAGATAAGAACCAGCTCTTGGGAGTGTTTTAGAGCCCTTGGATCATCCCTAGCTAGATCCAATCTTGGCCATTCATTCCACCCACCTTTCACTATAAATAGGGGTCCTCCCTTCATTCATTTTTCATCAAGTCTTAGTAGAGTTTTCCTAAGTAAAAGAAGAGCTTGAGTTCTTAAGTGTGGGGTGAACGTTCCTATTAGTATCCTTTCACTTGAGACTCATTCTAAAGAAGAGCTTGGCTCAATAGTTATTGGGGAACATTCCTATTAGTACCCTCTAGCTTGCGACCCATTCTAGAGCTTGAAGGCACGGAAGCTCTGCCTGACTTGCGACTCCCTCCCTTGAGGCCATCATAAAGCTTGGAAAGCATGGAAGCTCTGCCCAATTTTCAACTCAAAAACCCCAAGGTTGTAAATAGAACTTTGCCTCAGTTCTGTTAGGTATATTTCTAAACTCCATTGCTATGATGTAATTGTTTATGTGATGATGCATGCTCCCATGAGTTTTATTATTCATAGGATTTTATCCTATGAATAAAAATAAGTGTTTGCTTCAAAGCAAGTTGTTTTCAAAAATAAGTGTTTGATCATGGATTGGATTCTAATAGAATCCTACGAGGAGTGAAACTCTTCCTTCCAATATGTTTGTTCGAACTATGTGGACTTTGATCTTCGTCAGAAGTACGTCGACCGCTCACTTGAGCCCAAGTCCAACTTAGCTTAGTTTTTATATTTTAATTTTCTTAATTTTTAGTTATTATGCATGGTTGAAATTAATTAAGCCCAATCAATAAATGAGACCGATTTATCGGGCAAAATGGGTGCCTATGGGCCATGGCTCAGAACCTTCCCATTTCGTAACCTAGCCCCCGAACCCTTGTGTTTGGTTCAAGACTTGCCTATTTTCCATTAAATGGAGTCAAACTTGTTTTTCTTTAAAAAAAAAAAATATTTTAGTGGTTTGCTCGTACCCTAAAAATGAGGTGGCGACTCCTTTACTTTTTGAAAACCCCTTTTAAAAGTGGAAAGAGAAACTCGATTACCCCCCGAGTCGATTTCCAATGTCCACAGACATGGAAGTCTGTCAAGTCCCTAGTTTAATTCTTTTATAATCATTTACAAATATCAACTCATTGATGCACTATGAAAACTCCTTTCTATAGTCATCCTACCATGGCCATGGACTTCATGAGTTATATTAGTAACTCATATGCCTTTTACTAGAAGTGATAGATTCTTTATTAATCACTCATATGCCTTCATACATGAAGCAATAGGGCCAATGAACACCTTTGTAGGCCCCATTGGGATATACAGTCAATGCTATCAAACTCCTAAGGCTCCATGCATAAGACAACCATAGTGTCTCAGGTCTAAGGATTACTTGTACTACTGCAACTATGAGAAACTGATTGATAGGCAGGTAAAACTCCATTCAATTTATCTCAAAATACTTTGGTCACGTTCAGTGTACCTGTTTATATTAAACAGGCACCTATATGTTGGTTTTAGTGTCTTCTACACAAATAGCTTGAGACTAGCTATTCTCCTATAGAGTAAACCTAACATGTGCTAGTCCTATGGTTCATTATTGTCTATCATAGTGAACCTTTAACTAGGAATGATTTAGGAGTTAAGTATAGAGATATATTTACAGTCTTATAATCACAACTCTTTGTGATTTGATATTTTCAACTTTAACTCCATGGACATATTATGCAAATATAAAAAATAGAATACACATGATAGAATAAAGCCCTTTATTAATTAATAATAAATGTGACATAAAATAAATGAAATCCTATGATTGTTCTTTATCCCAAAAGTATCATCTCTATGATTGCCTGTAAGGCATATAACTAACAATGGAATCAGTGTTCAGTTTTAAAAAGTAGTTTTATGAAGACATTTTTTTTTAAAGACAGTTTTAAGAAGATCAAATCTCTAAGATTTTAGAGAGATTTGAAGGTTTGTGTAATTGTATCAGTATGTTGTGTTGACCATAATGCCCGTTCACATAAAAAAAAAGTCATATTTATATCCCTTTCTACAACGGTAAGTATTCTTTTTTTTAGGGCAATTTTGAAAGTAAAATGTGATGACACCAAATCAGAAGCTTCCCCTTTATAATAGTAGAGATATAGTTATAAAAAGAATATGTTACAATTTCCATTACTAATTGTATACAGAAATTGGGTTAAGCATTCGTCTAGACCTATTAAATTTTTTTTATTTATATTCATTTTAATGTCACGATAGCATGTATTATTATAATTATATTAATTTTTAGGGAGCGTTATAAGACCACTAGAATAAGATTATTAGTACTTAAAGATTGAATTAATTTTGGTTAGAGGCAGCTATTAGTCTAGGTGTTTTATTGATAAAGAATACTACTGAATTTAGGTTTTGAATAGCATCAGAATTATTAAGAGCTCTATCTATTACTTGAATTCTTGAAGGTTTGGCTGCAAGTAAAAGAACTTACACAACGTATCGCTCTATTTGATTAAATAAAATAAATGTAATTTTTATTCCAAGTTTTATGAAATGATAGTTTACTAGATAGTTTGTGTTAAAATTGTGTTGTTATCAAATGATTGCTATTTAAGTGATTTGGGTCACACAAAACTATAGTATTTACTAAAATTGTTTTATATGTGTGTTTAAACATTTTTACTTGTGCAAAGAATTGCCAACTATTTATGAGTCAGGATCCGTGGACACAAATTTTCACACAAGTTTTTATAACTCCATCTATGAAGCATATTTTGAGAAACCCACCATTGGATTAGATAGTCTCCCAATGTAGACAATGCATGCCAAAAATCAAGTTGATCCAAGATTAAGAACCACTTCATCCATAAATGTGAGATTTTTGTTGATAAGAAATACAAGTTTTTGGATCGGATGGCAAACGATATCAACTTGATTTTTGGTATGCATGGTCCACATGGGGAGACTATCTATTCCGACGGTGGGTTTCTCAAAATATGCTTCACAGATGGAGTTATAAAAACTTATGTCAAAATTTGTGTCAAATCTTGTGTCTACAGATCCTAACCCATTATTTATTGTTTGTTTTATAAGTTTGAACTCTTATTAGATTAGTGGTTCATCCCAGAAATGGATTCTAATATTGTTGGATTAGTGGTCCAGGCTAACAGGGATGTTGATACTAATATAGTGTAAAGTCCTACTATGGTGGTGCCTTATTGAGTATTTGCGTCCAATCAAAGTAGCATTTGTACAAACTAGTGTTTTATTATTTGCTATTGTATCGTATAGTGATTTTCGGTAATTTATTGAATTTATTTTATCCGATAGTGCTCCAAAGCCATTGTTTATTACAAGGTGCCAACCTAATTGGGATGTTGAATCCGGTCCATTATTTTTTTTAAAAAAAAAATTAACAGAAAAAGAATTGTTTCAAAAGTTTCTATGCTTATTAAATTGAAAGACACGATTTAATATGGAACCTTTTCGTTTTTATTACTCATTGTGGGCACCGAAAATCGACTCGGGGGGGAATTGAGTTTCAATTTCCACTTTTAAAAGGGTTTTCAAAAGCAAAGGAGTCGCCACCTCATTTTTAGGGTACGAGGAAACCACTAAAAGAATTTTTTTTTTTTTTACAAAAAACAAGTTTGACTCCATTAATAGAAAATAGGCAAGTCTCGAACCAAAAACAAGGATTCGGAGGCTATGTTACGAAATGGGAAGGTTCTGAGCCACGGCCCATAGGCACCCATTTTTCCCGATAAATCGGTCTCATTTATTGATTGGGCTTAATTAATTTCAACCATGCAATATCTAAAAATTATGAAAATTAAAAGATAAAAACTAAGCTAAATTGGACTTGGGCTCAAGTGAGCGGCCTACGTACTTTTGATGAAGATCAAAGTCCACGTAGTTCGAACAAACATATTGGGGGGAAGAGTTTCACTCCTCGTAGGACTCTATTAGAATCCAATCCATAATCAAACACTTGCTTTTGAAAATAACTTGATTTGAGACAAACAACTTTGATTTGAAAACTTGTTTGATTTAGGATCAAAACCCTAATATAATCCTACGAATAATAAAACTCATGGGAGCATGCATCATCACATAAACACTTACATCATGGCAATGGAGTTTAGAGATATACCTAACAGAACTGAGGCAGAGTTCTGTTTGCAATCTCGGGGTTTTTGAGTCGAAATTTGGGCAGAGTTTTCGCGCTTTCCAAGCTTTATGATGGCCTCAAGGGAAGGAGTCGCAAGTCGGGCAGAGCTTCCACGCCTTCAAGCTCTAGAATGGGTCACAAGCTAGAGGGTACTAATAGGAACATTCCCTACTAACTATTGAGCCAAGCTCTTCTTTAGAATGAGTCTCAAGTGAAGGGATACTAATAAGAACGTTCCCCCACACTCAAGAGCTCAAGCTCTTCAGTTGCTTAGGAATACTCTACTAAGACTTGGTGTAGAATGAATGAAGGGAGGACCCCTATTTATAGTGAAAGGTGGGTGGAATGGATGGTTTGGATTTAATCTAGCTAAGGATAATCCAATGGCTTAAAATCAATCTTAAGAGATGAAATTTATCTCAAATCTAAGTGATAATTATCAAACATTATCAAAAAGATTGGAAAAATCCAGATTAGTTGAAGAGGTAATGTCAAAATTAAGAGATAAATTCAAAAAATTAAAAGGATAGATTGGTGACCAAGTGGACATGTCACCTTATTCCCGCTACTCTACAACAGCAGCTACTTTAAGGGCCTGTTTGGGCATAAAAACGTTAGATTTGGAAAATTTTCATTAGACGCAAAGTTATAGAGCTTTAAAAAATATTTTCAAAAAGACTAATTTCATCCAAATCCGACTTCTGAATCAGAAGTTATGGCAAAAATATGAAATCTGGTTTTAAAGCATATTTTGGACGAATCTTGCTCATTTTAAGTCCAAATTCATCCATTCTTTTTGCACAATGTTTTTAATTCAATTTCCCACATATTAAGACTCAAATTAAGTCAAAATTAATCCACAATGGGTCAATTGGCCATAAACCAAGTAAATACGGCTCACGGGGGTCCGAAATGCAACTAAGGGTAAAATAAGGGTTTGTATTCCGATTGAGCCATGCTTGCAACCAAAACCTTTTGGAAATCATTTATTCATTTGAAAACAATAATTAAAGCTCAATTGACACCAATGTGGCCATTAGTTTAAAAATTGGGATTGAATTAAAAGTCAACTTTAAAGAAAACCGACAAATGGGTCTCAACTTTGCACACTATGGACCATCCCTAACCAAATCAATTCCAAACCTTACCAAACTTTAAACCAAGCCTACAAATGGCATCCTAAAGTCATTAGGATCATCTCAGGATGAATTTGATGAGAATTGGATATCAAATAAGAATTATGCAAGTGAAATGACATAAATGCCCTCCAAATTGCAAAAGTTCTTATTAACTATCAAAACTTAACCAAATTGAACCCCGGAAGATACCATGGATTCTTTGGGATATGTAGAGTCTAAAAAAAGACTTTTAGTGCCAAAATGATGTAAAACCCGACATGTGATAATGCTCCTAAGGTGGAAAGGTGGGGAATTAGAGGATGAAAATGGGGTGTCTACACTCATATTTTTAAATTAATCGCTTATATATATTGTATAATGTTTCTCTAAGCTTTACACCCCTTATATATTTTTTTCTCACAGAGGATTAACTTCGCATGTATGGCTTCCAATTGCTGAGGCTAGAGCATTGGTGGTTCGATTTACAAGATCAATTAGGACTTCTATTTTGTATTTGGGAAGAATTCAACTAATTGTTTTAGTGGACATGTTAAAGGTTATTTAGAGTGTATAACTTAATTGGATGGGTGTGGATTTATCAGGTTATTTAATTTAATTATGGAGACTCATGAATGATTTTTTATTTATTTAATTTTTGGAGATAAATTTAATATAGGTTTTACATTTTGAAATGATCCAAGCCTATGGAGCATAGTCCTTTATGGGTTGTAATTGTGATAATGCTAAATCCGATCTTCTTGATTTGGGGCATAACCATTTTAGCTACATTTACATTAAGGTAGAAAATAAAAGTATTTATGATGTGATGAATGAAGTTTGTTAGCCTCAAGGTTTCATTCCCTAAATATATTATGATTTTGATGATAACAAAGCATTGATGATTATGTACTAATGTTTATTATTGAAGTTGATCATTATAAGCTAGGTTTTTATATGCTCAAATGTGCTATCATAAGAAGAAAGCCAAAGAGAACAAGAGAAGCAAAGAGCCTCAAGGAAGAGAAGATTCAACTTTCAAGAACCCCATAAAGAGAAGACTTGAAGATATTGAAGACTTGGGTATTTGGACAGTTGAAAGTCAAGTTTAAGAAGACTGAAACTTTGAGAAGGCTGGAAATTATTTTAAGATGGCTAAAGTTGAGTTTAAGACGACTGATAGTATTTTCAGCAGGTTGAAATCCATAATAACGACTGGTTTTCAAAGTGTGATTTGACTTGAAAGTGCTCCAACGACTATATTTTCAAAAGGGCTCATACCAAATGGTCATAAACCATCAAAGCCTATTTAAATGGTGTTTCAAATACTTTGAATACATAGATTAAGAAAAGGAAAAAAATTATACTCTTCATATCCATTATCAAGCCTTAGATCTATATACTTGAGCTTTCATTGTTCATATCATATTAGATTGAACTTAATTATTCATTCACCCTATCAAGAGGGATTTGTTATTGTACTACATTCACATCTATCTTTGAGAGAGATTGAGGGTTGGGCATAACCCTTGTTGAGTAAAAGGGATTTTCTTGTTGTAAAGGTTTGATCTAGACCTGCAAGTAGATTGGGTTTGATCTTCACCTGGAAAGAGATTGTGTAAAGGTTTGATTTATACCTGCAAGTAGATTGGTTAGTGGAGTTGGAATTCTCAAGCGGAGTTGTTAAGGTGAGGATGTAGGCGGGAGAGCTGAACCTCCTTATATCTTGTGTTTGATTTCTCTAACTCTCTCTTATTTATTTGCTTTCATTAGTTATGCTATTAGCATTATTGTTTAATTTACTATATTTGCAAAAGTTTTTAAAGTTTCATATATTTTGCATCAACCTAATTCAACCTTCCTCTAGCGTTGATATTTGGGCCAACAATTGGTATCAGGGCTCTAATTTTGTTTTAAAATCTTCATTAGAGTTAAGATTAATATTTTGGAACTCTTATTGCCGAAGGTCAGTCAACCCTAAGGCTACCTTTGTTTAATAGTTTTGTATATAATTTTTGGAAAATTAAAATGGCTTTATCCAAGCCTCCAACTATGAAGTATGGAAGGTTATTGAAAATGGACCCCATACACCCACGAAGACCCAAGAAGAATGGGATAACAATGACAAGAAACTCATTGAAATCAATGCTAAAGTTATGAATCTCTTATATTGTGCACTTGCCCCAAATGAATTTAGTAAAATCTCTAGGTCACAAGTGTCAAAGAGATATGGGATGCTCTAGAGGTTACCTATGAAGGCAGGCCTCAAGTTAAAGAGGCTAAGATTAACATAATTGTATGTGAATATAAATTGTTTAGAATGAACAAGCATGAGACTATTTCCAAAATGTTTACTTGTTTTAATACTATTTTTAATCCTTTGAGCTCTCTTGGAAATGTAAGGAATTGATATAGAGAAATACTACAAAGCGGAATGTAATGAATAACAAAAACATAATTCAATTCCCTATAGCTTATGAATCTGATAGTGGTTCATACAAAACAAAAACCCTGACTAGAAGAACAGGGTTAATACTTACAATTGGTCCTTAAGACGATTGATTAGAACAACGAACGAGTAGCACAAGTGTCCTGCCTCCATGGTATCCACACCAAGCAAAAACCTTTAGTTGTTCTTCTTATTCTCCTTTGGGTTTGCTAGAAGAAGAGAACTAGAAGAGAGAGAGAGAGGGGCTCCTCACTAGGGCAGGCCAAAAGAGGGAGTGAAGGAGTGAGTGTGGCAAGCTATCAAGTGCTAGCTTGTATTTATAGCAAGCTGTGAACCACGGGTTTGATCCAGGGGGAAGGAGAACCCTTCTTTTAAAAAGACTTGTAGAGATTTAAATTAATAAAAATCTTGTTTTTAAAAGGTTCACAAAAATATAACAAATAAGGAGTCGCCACCTCATTTTTAGGAAAAGAAGAAAACCATAAAAACAGTTTTTAAAGAAAACCTTTGAAAACAAACCACATGACTCCGATCAAGGAAAAGCAGGTCTATCAAAACAAGAGAGGATTCGGAGACTAAGTTACGATGTGGGAAGGTTCTAGGAAACATCCTATAGGCACCCACATCGCCCCAAAATGGGTCTCTGAATTTATATGGGCTATTTCAATCACTTCCTAATTAGTCACCATGCATATGTAAAAATTTATCCATAAATCATCCACATTCATCCATAGACATCCATAAAGCAAGTAAACATCCATAAAGCATGTAAACATCCATGAACAGATAAGAGAGATATGGAAAGTAGGTAAGAGAGAGAGAGAATAGGCAAACAAATCCATCCTATCCACTAGCAAATATGTGATGGATAAATGTATAAGCCTGGGTCCATCCTACTCCTCTAGCATATATGTGATGGACAAATGGGTAGAAAGAAGGAGAAAGAAAGAAAAAGAAAACCTAGGATACTTAGTATTCTAGGGCGGACTTGAACATCAAATGAGTGCCTACGTACCTTACATACAAAGATGTAAGGATCAAAGTCCACGTAGTTCGATTGAGAAGGGGTTACAATGAACTATAAACCCTAAGTTTCCATAAAAAGAAAAGAAGAGTTTTAAAAGAAGAAGGATTTCCAAAAAAGGAATTTGAGAAAAGATAGAATTTGAAAAGAGACAGAACTCTTATCCAAAAAGAAGTTTGAAAGAAATAGAATTCTAAACGAGATAGAACTCTAATAAAAACAGAATTTTAAGAAAAGTAGAATTCTAAAAGAGATAGAACTCTAATTAAAATAGAATTTTGAGAGAGTTGGAAACTTAGGACTTCTAATTCAAGGTAAAGACAATAACCCAAGGGGGGAGAAGAGAACAATTCACAAAAGACTTACCATGAACCACTTACCATATGCAAATTATCCCGAAACATCGAGAAAACACCAATTAATCACCCTATGTATTCTATAGGGCAATTATTAAGCTCAAACCAACCATATTCATGCTCAAATCATCATTAGAAGACCTAATTCAAATCTGGACAGAATACTAAACATGCATATAATGACCTAAAACTCATGCAAATAACAAAAATCAAAAGAAAAACACAATCCTAATATGCTCCTATATGCTCCTATATGCTCTATAATGCACAAAACTATCAAAAACATGCTAAATATGAACTATCATGATGAAAATATCATATGACAATCCTAAACATGAAAAGAAAATCTACCATAATGCCTTAGGTAAGTACTTTATGTAAGAATGTGAAATAACCATCCTTACGGCGAGCTTTCTTAAGTAAAACTATCCGGAGATAATTTTACATAGAAATCACTCCGTATGAATGATTTCTTCACATATCCTACGTAAAATATATACCTAAGAATGCAAAGAAACTCACAGCGCACTTAAACACACTCCAAAAACCACCCATGCACAACCTCACCCTCTAAGGACGATAATTATCCTAAAAAAGGATAATCATCCATACACCTATGAAGATGAGGCTTACACAGCAAGTGTCCTATACAAAAGATGCTTAAAATCATGCATATAATTGAAGCATGAAGAGAAAACGGCCTAAATACATCAATTGATTTTTCATGCAAAACGCACCTCTATCCTTAAGAGAGAAACTATCCTAACAGCAAGCAATTCACAATCCTAATCCACTAACATGCATTCTCATCATATTTGAATCATATACACTCTAAAATATAGAGTATATATGATTCCTAATTCAATTCTAAGCCATAACTATGCAGAGAATGGAGTAGAAGAAGAAGGAATCGTAAAAGGATGCAAAGAAGACTTACAACAAAGCAAGGGTCTTCGCTGCGTTCTTCCTTCTCTTTGGCTTGGTTCCCTTCTATTTCTCCTTTGAAATTGCAGTAGAAAGCCTCTCCAAGTGATATGGGTGTGTGCAAACTCGTGGTCCCTCTTTCTCTTATGAATATGAAGTGTCAAATAAGCCAAAAGTCCCCTATGCTGATGAATGAGCCTCTATTTATAACCAACCAATCATATGAACCAATGGTTGAGATTAATTCACCATAAAATCAATCTAGGGCTGTAATTAAATCCCATGAATGTTAAACAACTCAAAACCACCTCCCAATAGGCTTAGAAGTCCTTTAGAAGGCTGAAATTCGGAGTGGTAGAGTCCCATTTCGTCAAAAACTCACAAGGAGAAAAATTAGGATGAAGGGCTCGGGTGACCGGTTGGGGTGAACCGGTCCAATGGGTTGAACCCAACTGGTCACCAGAGAAGAATCCAAAAATTTTGGAATTCTAGCTCGGTTTGGACTCCGAACTTCAAACGGACTTAAATTCTTCATTTTAACTCCGATTTGAGTGATTCAAAAGCCAAAATTTCAAGGATTCAATGTAGAATAAGCCTAGAATAATCTTGAACCAAGAATCCCTAACCATGGTCAGGTGGATGGGTTTTCATGAGGCGATTACCCGAAAAAGGGTCAATTAACCATAGGGTAATGTGGTGAACCAATCCCAAACCTATCAATAAATTAAATTGGCACTTCAATTAGACTCATTTCATCATTCTAAGGTCAATGGAACACTCCGGAAAAAATTTGGAAGTCAATTGAAAAATATACGAAGTAAAAGACGAAATTACCCTCAAAATCGCAAAAGTTCTAATTAGCTATCCAAACCTATCTGGAATTGAACCAAATTTGACACACATATCCAAAATGACCCTAGAAACTAAATGCAAGTGATGGGACTCGACAAAGAGTTAAAAATATGCATGCACTGATGACCTATTCTCCTAAGGCTTAAAAGGGCAAAATTATCCTTTAAGGCTTAGAGACTCCTAAATGCTTCTAAACCTATCCATATGCTATCATGATCTCATGGGGATGAAAATGGGGTGTCTACAGATGCCCCTCATTGGTGGAGTTTGCTTCACAAGCGACACCAATGTTAGAAAAGACAGTCCATTTTCACATGAAAAGGGTAAGGAACCAATGCTTGAACAGTGACTACTGAGGATGTTCATGACTGCTATAATGTACACTTGTACAAAATAGGGGGGGTTTGTGTGTGACTCGAAAGTCATTTAAACACACGGTACTCTCATATGCCTATTCTTTCTAATAGGGGAACATATGCTTCTATAATGTACGCTCATTCTTTATAATAAGGACACGCACAAGATAGGGGGCTGTGTGTGACTACAAGAGTCGTTTAAACACACCATACTCTCATATGCCTATTCTTTCTAATAGGAACACATATGCTTCCATAATGTACGCTCATTCTTTCTAATGAGGACACGCACAAGATAGGGGGCGTGTGTGACCACAAGGATCATTTAAATACACTATACTCTCATATGCCTATTCTTTCTAATAGGAACACATATGCTTCCATAATGTACGCTCACTCTTTCTAATGAGGACACGCACAAGATAGGGGGGTTGTGTGTGACTACAAGAGTCGTTTAAACACACCATGCTTACTAAACAAAATCATAAAACTTTAATTTTAACAACTTTGTTAAAATTAAGTGAGGGCAATCCATTCATTGTGCTATAATTTCCCCAAGAAATAAATAGCAATGCAAAGCCATTCATGTATGTGACTCAGTGAGTCATTTAAACATACTATCACAAACACTTCTATCCAAGCAATGACAAGCTTTATTTTAACAATCTTTGTTAAAATTAAGTGGAACAAATATTCCAAATGTACTATAATTTTCTCAAGAAATTAATAGCAATGCAAGATAATCCATGTATGTGACTCAAAGAGTCATTTAAACATACTTCCAAAACCGACTCCAATCAAACATTCATACGCTTTATTTTAACAATCTTTGTTAAAATTAAGCAAAACACACATTCCATTTATGCCATAATCTCCTCAAGAAATTAATAGCAATGTCAATTCATTATAAAGAATCAAGAAATAACAATTTCATGATCCTTACAAAGCATCCCAAGCATTCAATCAACTCATCATCCAATTAACAAAGCTTTATTTTAACCCGAGGATTAAAAATAAGCGAGAACACTCAATTAATCCCAACGTGCTTTAATTTCCTCAAGAAATTAATTGCAATAGCAATTCAATCACAAGAAATCAAGGAATATAAAATTCTAAGGTTCCAAACAAATATCATAAGCATCATCCTTCCATCATCCAAAGATAAAGCCCTTTAACAAAGCAATTGTCAAAGTGGGCTTGCAAATATCACCATGAGTACACTAATAATTCAATTAGTGACTAATCACTCATCATTTCATTCATTTCAAATCATTCACATCAGGTTCTAGGCCTTTCAAGAGAGATTTCATCAAAAAATCAAGCGAAAAGGGGCCGGTTAAGCGAATTTGTGCGAAAAATGTACAAAATGCAAAACCGATTTGGGGGACCGGTTGGACCGAACCGGTTGGACCGGTTGGGGCCAACCGGTCACCCGAGAGAGATTTTTCTGCTGCATATTTGGGGTGTTTTGGCTATAAAGCCTTGCACTATCCTCATTTGTTTATCATCCTTTTGCTTGTTTTTGAGAGCTTCTCTCTCTAGGAACCCAAAACCCAACATTCCCAACTCCAAAATACCAAAACTTTGGCATTAAACTTGAATCATTGTGGTGATTAAACACCAACAATATCACTTTCAAGGAATCAAAACAACCTTTGATTCATCAAATCATCCTTCCCAACTTACTTTTTCAAATCAAACCCATTTTTTCAAGAACACCCAACATGAGTTCTTCATCAAATAAATACTCCGATGCCAAATATCCACATGATTTCCTCAAGAAAACATACAAAGCACCTCATTATGAAGATCAACCGGATAGCTTGCTCTTGGAACCCAACAATCATCTCTCCTACATCCATTCCATGAATGAGGTAAGATAATTCCCAACTCCTTCAAGTTCATTCTTATTCTTTCATTTCATTGTTTCTTTTCAAATATTTGCTATTCTTATGAATGAAATGCATTGAGTTCTTGCTATTTTGACAACTTTTGGGAGTTTTCCATATACAAAGACGTCATTTTCCAACATAGGCATAACTATGCCCACCAAGTGTTTGATAAAATTCCCAAGAGAATAAAATCTTTCTTTTTGCTTTCAAATGGTCAAGATAATCAAAAGTGAACTCAAGAGCATTCTCTAGAATGCTAACTCATGAATTTTGAAGTTCTTTTCTTTACATAAAACCTTGTAGGCATAACTATGCCCACTAAGTGTTTGATAAAATTCCCAAGAGAATAAAATCATTCTTTTTGCTTTCAAATGTTCAAAGCTCTTAAACAAACTATCAAAGATATTTTCCAAGGAGTTTACCCATGAGTTTAAAAAACATTTTTCTTCACAAAAATCATGTGGGCATAACTATGCCTACCAAGTGTTTGATAAAATTCCCAAGAGAATAAAATCATTCATTTTCTTTTCAAATGCTCCAAGTTCTTAAACAAAACATCAAAGGTATTCTCTAAGAGGTTTACCCATGAGTTTAAAAACATTTTTCTTTACAAAAATCATGTGGGCATAACTATGCCCACCATGTATTTGATAAAATTCCCAAGAGAATAAAATCATTCCTTTTCTTTTCAAATGCTCCAAGTTCTTAAACAAGACATCAAAGGTATTCTCTAGGAAGTTTACCCATGAGTTTAAAAACATTTTTCTTTACAAAAAATCATGTGGGCATAGCTATGCCCATCAAATGTTTGATAAAATTCTTAAGAGAATAAAATCATTCCTTTTCTTTTCAAATGCTTTAGAAAACCAAAGGGAAACTCAAAGGCTTTCTCTTGGGATGCCAAACCATGAATTTTGGAGCACTTTTCCTTTATAAATACTTTGTAGCCATAACAATGCTTACCAAATAAAACCATTTTTGCTTTCAAATACTTTGGAAAATCAAAGGAAAGCTTAAGGGTATTCCCTAGAATATCAACCTATGATTTTTTGAAATGCTTTTCTTTTTAAAAACTTTGTAGCCATGACAATGCCTACTAAGTATTTGATAAAATTCTCCTTTTTCTTTCAAGTGCTTTAACCAACCCAAGGAAAACTCATGGGTATTCTCTTGAATGCTAACCTTTGATTTTTGAAACACTTTCCTCTACAAAAAAAACTTTCTTTTCACATGTGTAAACTTTTGAAAATCTTGAAAAATCATGAATTTAAACAGTCTTGAGTTATTCATTAAGCATAGCAAATACTCAAAATAACAATTTCCATGATTTTCTTTATTCTTTGTAGCCAAACTTTGAGGACAGGACGAGACATGCCCTTGGAGGAGTCATCGAATGGTGGCGAAAAATGGCCACACGGCAACCCGAAACCCAGAAAATTATAGTTAATGCGGGTTTTGGAGACTTTCTGAACACTTTGTGGGTGGAGCAGAGAGATAGACAAGCTTTGCTGGCCCCTACTGAGTTGTGGTGGGACACCACCAACACATTTCATTTCAGCTTTGGGGAAATGACTCTTACCCCAACGGACTTCACTGTCATTACCGGACTTCACCTAGGTGGGCGGAGGCTATCTTACTATGAGAATGCCCACGGGGATCCCCATTATCTCTTGGAACAACTCGGGACCATAGTACCCGTTCAAAGGGGTGGAGTGCGCAGAACTTGGCTAAAGACTCATTTTGGTGATCAAAGAGAAGAGGATGACGCAGATCCATCTTGTCTTGCCCGAGCTTTTATGCTATATATGTTGTCTAGCATATTCTTTGCTAGTTCTGGCGATGTTGCTCCTTTGGGGCACCCGGCTTGCATGGAGGATGTTTGGGAGATGGGCAGCTACAACTGGGGTAACGCCGCTCTTGCTGTGTTGTATAGGTCCATGAGTGACCGGTCGCGTGGAGTGAGCACAAATCACTGTGGGATGTCCTTTATCTAGGAGGTAAATCAACCTACAAGCTTCCTTTCTAACAATATTTGCAATGAGTACACATGATCATTTTCTTTTGAAATTCATTTTCTCTTTGAAAACAGATTTGGTACTACGAGTACTTGGGGTTTGAGCGTCCCGCTCTTATTGACAATGATCCCTCCTGGCCCGTGATATCCAATTATCACATCGACAACAGGTGTGATTCGGTGGACAATAAGCACGACTATGCCCATGCTAGGGCATTCCTGGCTTGCATTACTGCGGACAAGTAATCTCTAAAGCTTTATCTTTTGAATTCCATCTTCTTTTTCTTTTTCTTTTTTTTTTTTCAATTCTTTCACTTAACACCAATTCATGAATTAGGTGGACTGGGACCCGTGGGCACAGTGGAAGTATGCCTTTGAAGAGCAATGCCATAGGTGTGTAGACATGACAGAGAAATGGATCCTCCTAGAGGGTCCTATGGGTCGCTACTGGTACCTCGGGGAGCGAGTTTGGCGCCAAGTAAAAGGCAACATCAATGCAGCTGTAGTTCCTATAGCACCACCTGAGAGCATGAGACATGCCAACTCCTTGCAGGGGCGCGAATTGATCAAAGCTATACGAGGCAAGGATGCGATTGACTTTATAGTTCTGAATGGGAACTACGAGAGTTTTTGTAGGAGGTATCTGATGCCTCCTAGGGTCGTAGGAGTTCCACCTGTAGGGGTAAGTACATACTCAACCCTATACATGCTTTACAAGTGTTTCCTAGCTGACTATGTGCAACTCTTCTCAGGGACGGCGAGCTCGTGGTCACCATTCCACAATGGGTTCAACCTCGGGCGTGTCAGGGGTGCATATGGATAGTGATGATGAGGGCATGGATAGGGACGCACTGCCCCCTTTGCCATGGCCTAGGTGGTCCATTGATCTATGCCAAGGAGGTGACATCGTGCCCACGACTTTAGCACCTCCTGTGATGGACGAGGTTCCTTAGATAGATCCTAGATATGAGACTATAAGTTTCAAGGTTGACTTGATTCTCTTAATCCCCAACTATTCATTAGACACTTCTTACCCAATTTCTCTTCACAGACACTCGCCGGGTATACACAAGAATGGATCAATCTCAATGCCAGCTTGAGGAGGGACATGATGAGGATGAGCCTAAGCCTATCAAGGCAAGAGGCGTATAGAGCGGGCGAACACTCAAACCCAGAAAGAATAGCTCAAATCAAAAACTTTTGAAAATCTTTGGCTTTCTTCTTTAAAAAGTGGTACTCACATCATCTATTTTCTTGGAAACTTGGCCAAGCAAGAGAAGGAAACCACCAAGGAAGCATTGGAGACACTTATTTTAAGTTTAGGAAACTCAATTTAAGCATCTGGAAACTCTTAAGTTGTGAAATCCTTGTATTAAGCCTATGTGGGCATTTATGTTATCTTTCAAGTTCTTTCTTTTAAAACCAAGTTCATGCATTCCCCACCTTTGAATTTTGATATCTATCTCTTGTTGTTTTAATTTCATGACTCTTGGCACAAATTTGAGTCAATTTGAGCTCAAAATGGTCAAAATTGGCCTTCCGGAGCATATGGGGGTCGATGATGGTTAAAACCGAGAAATGGGGAAAACGGCCTCGAGTGACCGGTTGGGCCCAACCGGTTGGACCTGTTGGGTCCAACCGGTTGAACCTGTTGGTGAACCGGTTGGACCTGTTGGCCTTAACCGGTCTCCCAAGCGCTTTTGCTGTTCACGCGTTTTACGACTTTTTTGACGCTTTTTCGACTTCTAAGCCTTCTAGGACTCAAATTTGAGCCTAAAGGCCTATAAAAACACCCCCCACATGTTCATAAACCATTATTATTCATTCAACATCAATTCATGGAGACTTTTGATAGCTTTTTGACACTTTGCTTCAACAACATGAGTAAGGAAGACAAAAGGGTTTTCAAGAGTTATGGCTTGGACGCGCTCTATTCCCTCGCCAAAGTCAAGGTAAATTGGATAATGCTCTATGCTTCTACATACTTTTAGGATCCCGAGCTTCATGTTTTCCGTTTCCATCACAATGAAATTTGTCCCACCCATGAGGAATTTTACGCGCTGTTTGGAGTGCAACCGTCAGGGCCTTTCATCTTTCCATACCTTCGACAAGGTTATGTTTCTTCTTTTGCTTCTCTTTTGGAAATCTCTACCCACGATGCTATGGCCTTTATAAAAGATAACATGGTAGATTTGAACAAGCTAGCAACATCTTTCCTGCCCCTTGGGAGGTTATGTGGGCTACCTTTGTCTCGACCGCGTCAGCACACCTTAGCTTTCTGCTTGATTGGGCGGTTTCTCATCACCAATGGTACGTTGTCTATCCCAATTGAAATTTGTGAGCTTGTAACTCTTCTTTCCAAGTCCCGAAACATAATTCCAATGGTTCTAGCAGAAACTCTCAATAGGCTAGACAAGGTACAGGATCGGTTTGAAGCGAATTTTGAGGGGAGCCCCCTCCTTCTCCATATGTGGTTGCTAGAGAGGTTAAACCTCTTACCACCTCCTTGTGTTGCAAATTATGGGCCTCAGCACTTCCGTCTGCGTGATCCTGAATTCCTGCCAGATGCTTCTCCTGACGAATGGCTTGGCATGCTGTACCACACCTCATGGCGATCTATTCGTTGGCATGTGCCTCACTGGAAGTGCGACGAAAAGGTGCTCCTGCGAACTGTGGGTTGTACACTTATCAAGTTGATGGGCTTGAAAGTGACTTCTTTTTACTGGCCATCTCGAATCCTTCGGCAATTTGGTGCAGTTCAATCAATTCCAAACAATCAAGCAAGTACCACCCAGACAAATTCAAATCAGGTTCACTCCGTTCAACCCGTTTCTCAGTCTCTGGTTAAATGGATGGAGGATACACAGAACGGTTGGAACTCTGCTACCCTAGTTCCAAACACTAATGGACCTTATGAGCTTAGCAAGGAATACAAGAAGTGGTTATCTGAAGACATTGGTCACAAAGAGACGACAATGAGGGCTCAAGTAACTGAGTTGATTGGGATTTCTCCACTGGGGGGTGAAAAGAGGCCAAGAAGGGACGACACCAAAGCGAACAAGACTACTGGAACAAAGAAGACTTCTCAGAGAGCAAGGAATTAGCAACCCTTTTGAATTTTAAGCATGTTAAGCACAATAATAGTCCTCCGAGACTTGCAATTATTACAAATAAAACTATTATCAATTTCTCTAGTTTTGAATGAATTGCCATCAAACAATTAACTTTGATTTATGGATTGCTTTATACATTGTCATACCCCTTGTTTCTTTTCTTTTTTTTTTTTTTTTTTTTTTTTTTTTTTCAATTGGACCACACCCAAGGTAACTTTATGGGCTGCCTACGTATCTCCATCATGTTTGTAAACATTTTCTTCTTTTCTTTTCTTTTCTTTCTTTTTTCTTCTTTCTTTTTTTTTTCTTTTTTCTTCTTTTTCTTTTTTGAATGATGGAGAATCAGGCCCTCGTAGTTCATGCTTTTCTTTTGCCTAAGCCGCCCTTACGGGTTTTCAACCTATCAAGCTTTACACATGGTATCTCTTGAGTTAATCTAAATTGGTTGGTTGAGAGAACTCTATTCCATCCAAATCCATCAATCAAACTGCTCCTCCCGGTAATATCTCCTTTATGATGTAGGGACCACCCCAGTTACGCCTGAACTTGCCCCTTGGATCAAAGATAGGCGCACGGATTTCTTTCAGCACTATGTCTCCATCTTTTAGGTCACGATCCTTGACGCGCTTGTTGAATGCTGTAGCTATTCTGCGCTGATAACCTTGAACAAGGTATAGGGCGTTTAAACGCCTTTCATCAAGCAGAACTAGCTCATCATATCTGTTTCTTATCCAATCTACCTTGGACAACTGATCTTCCACTATTACTCTGAGAGAAGGAATTTCTAACTCGATGGGGAGAACTGCTTCCATGTGTGAACCCTGGAAATTGGGCCCACAAGGATTGGAAAGAAAATGGGTTTGAAAAAGAAAAGGAGTCGCTACCTTATTTTTTAAAGGAAACAAGGAAAACCCTAAAAATAGTTTGTTTTAGGAAAACAATTTGAATGACTCCATGTTTAAAAAGGAAAGCCAAAAACAGTCTTTTGGAAACCAAAGAAATTGGGGATTCGGAGGCTAAGTTATGACATGGGAAGGTTCTAGGCAAAGCCTATAGGCACCTATGTCACCCTTTCAGTCTCTTAGTTCATTTGGGCTAAATTAAGATCTTTCCATACAAAAATCAGCAAGTATATCATCACAAGAATTGCATGCATATCACATATTCCACTCATCCATCCATGCATAACAAACAAATAAAAACAGAAAATACAAAATAAAATACAAAAAACCTAGGATACTTGGATCCTAGAACGGACTTGAGCCTCACGAAGAGCGCCTACGTACCATGCAACGAAATACATGGATCAAAGTCCACGTAGTTCGATTAGAATAGGGTTAAGACTTAATGCAAACCTATAGTAAAAACCCTAGGTTCCCTTATTTGATCAAAAGAGTTGAATATGATAGATAAACCAAGTTCGATTTTAGAAAGAACTCCACAATATAGAAAGTTTGATAAAAACCAGAATTTGTTATTGAAGGAAACCTTTGATTAGAACCATTGATTCACATTAAAAATTAACCCTAGGAGGGAGAAGAGAGAGAGTTAAGAAGAAAGGTGAATTGGGGCACCTTCATACCCACTTACCTGAGCGCAATAGCTCCAAGCATTGGCCATTTCAAGCATTGGCAGCCCTATTTGCCATAGGACAATTACCACACCTATTTTCACCCTTACACGTGCTCAAAACCATGCAAAAACACTAACATGTAAATCTGGACAAAATAGTACTAAGGCCTAAAATCATCCACTAAGCATGCCAATAGCAAAAACAGCAAACTTTCATAAGCCCTAACACAATCCTAGAACCATATCATGCATAAAAACCCTAGAAATCAACTAACATGCATGCAAGAATATCATATTTACTCCATATGTAAAACTTATACAGCAACTACGAAGAAAAACAATAAAAAGACCTACTTTAACATGCTGTATGAAAACTAACATAAAACAAGGACACTAAAACCTTAAACTCACAAATATGCTTAAAAACACACAAAACAAACCTCAATCATGCTAAAACAAACCTAAACAGAACCTAAATCATGCATATTAACTAACTAAAGCAATAAAACATTATAAGAAACCCTAACACTAACATGCAATGACCCTATTCTAAAACAAGGACGACGGGAGCACAAGAATCACAACTATGCTTAAAAACACAAAGGACAGCCCTAAAGCATGCTAAAATTATGATAAACAGTAGATATTCCATGTATATTAACTAGCTAGAGTGTTAATACATGATAAAAAAGCTACCTTTAACATGCAATAAGCCTATCCTATATGAAAACCCATATTCAGCATAAATAAAGAGGGAGGAATACCTTAAGAAGAAACTTCCTTGCTGTTGTAGAGACTCTCCCTTGGTCTTATGGATGACTTGAACCAATCCTCTCCAAGGCTACAGCAAGAACTCCAGTTCTCCTTTAAGTCCCTCTCTCTTATTCTCTCTCAAAATACTTAAGTTTTAATGCCTAAAGTGGCTCCCCATGTACTGAAGCATAGGGGGTATTTATAGAGTTCAATTAGGATTAACCAATGGCTGGGATTAAAACCCTAAGAATTAATCCAAGGGCTATTAGAGACCCCCTTGGGGCTTAAGTAACTCAGAAGTTACCAAAAATTAGAAGGAAACTCGTCCAAAAGAGCCCAAATACGTCAAAATAGGAAAGAGTCCGCTTTAGCAAGGAGTTAGAGTGAAAATAGGAAAGTGGCCTTGGGTGACCTCCCAAGGCTGGGCGGCTAGCCTCCTGGGCCAAGGCGGCTAGCCTCCCGGGCTTGGGTGGTCACCCGAGCCCACATCTGCTTTTTGCCCTATTTTGACTCCTAATCCTTCTAGAAGTGTTTCAAGGGCCAAATGAACTCCGATTTTGATGAAACAAAAGCCAAAACAACCGTGTTTCGATGAGGAATACATTTTTGAACATTTTGGAGTGAAAGCCACTAACCATAGGGGCATGGTTAGGTTTGAACAAGGCGGTTAACCGCTATGCTCTACCTTCGCTAAGCATAGGTATGCACATAGGGTCAAACCAAATGCTTTCCATATCAAAATTGAACTTCATAAAACACTTTTGGGGGTAAAATGATGACTAATGAAAGTCAATTTAAAAAGATTTGATTGGTAATTGTGAGTTAATTAGAGCTAACCCAAAGGAGGGTCAATTAACCAATTTGAACTACGTCGAGCCATTTTAATCCCGAGCCATTGATTCATCAAATTGAACCTAGAAATACCTCATGTGCATCCATATGAACTCTAATTGAAAATTTGGAGATCATTCCAAGGTCAAATGAAAAGTTTGGGACTTGAAAGACGATTATGCCCCTCAAGTCACAAAAGCTCTTATTATCCCTCGAGATCAATTCCGAATTGAACCAAAATTCATATCTATTGTCCTTGTGACTCTAGAAAACTAATGCAAGTGACTAGACTCAAAAACAAAACAAAAACATGCATGAAATGATGAGCCCTAGTAAGGTGGTGCAAAAATGGGGTGTGATAGAAGCCTCTCATTGGTGAACAAGTTACACTTGTGAACCAATGATAAAGAACAACCCATTTTTGCAAAAAAGCCTGGAGAAATCACACACTGACACCAACAATGATAGGAGGTTGAAAACCTGAGATTGAAATAAGGAAGTGTACTCAAGCCATGAGTATACTTAAACCACTGGGGGTTGAGAATTGATAAGAGAAGCATGTTCAAGCCACTACGAATGAACATACTTTTGAAATGGAAAGATATATTCGAGTCACGAATATATTTAACCAAGTAATTGAGAATGAGATCTGAGAAGCATATTCAAAGAATACACTTTTAAAATAGAGAAATATATTTAGGTCACGAATATATTTAACCAAGTGATTGAAAGATGCTGAGAAGTATACTCAAGTGATGAGTATACTTAGTGATTGAAAAAAACTGAGAAGTACGTTCAAGTGATGAACATACCTTTGAAATGGAGAAATATATTCTGGTCACGAATACATTTAACCAAGTGATTTGCAGAAGACTGAGAAGTATACTCAAGTGATGAGTACACCTTTGAAATAGAGAAATATATCCAGGTCACGAATATATTTGGCCAAGTAAGATAGAGAATAATCTGAGAAGCATACTCAAGTGATGAGTATACCATTGAAATGGAGAAATATATTCAAGTGACGAACATATTTAACCAAGTAAGTGACAAATGATCTGAGAAGTATGTTCAATTGATGAACATACCATTGAAATGGAGAAATATATCCAAGCGATGAATATATTTAACCAAGTAAGTGACAAATGATCTGAGAAGTATACTCAAGTGATGAGTATACCATTGAAATGGAGAAATATATCCAAGCGATGAATATATTTAACCAAGTAAGTGACAAATGATCTGAGAAGTATGTTCAAGTGATGAACATACCATTGAAATGGAGAAATATATCCAAGCGATGAATATATTTAACCAAGTAAGTGACAAATGATCTGAGAAGTATACTCAAGTGATGAGTATACCATTGAAATGGAGAAATATATTCAAGTGATGAATATATTTAACCAAGTAAGTGACAAATGATCTAAGAAGTATGTTCAAGTGATGAACATACCATTGAAATGGAGAAATATATCCAAACGATGAATATATTTAACCAAGTAAGTGACAAATGATCTGAGAAGTATACTCAAATGATGAGCATACCATTGAAATGGAGAAATATATTCAAGCGATGAATATATTTAACCAAGTAAGTGACAAATGATCTGAGAAGTATGTTCAAGTGATGAACATACCATTGAAATAGAGAAATATATTCAAGTGATGAATATATTTAACCAAGTAAGTGACAATGAACTGAGAAGTATGTTCGAGTGATGAACATACCTTTGAAATGGAGAAATATATTCGAGTCATGAATATATTTAACCAAGTAAGTGACAAATGATCTGAGAAGTATACTCAAGTGATGAGTATACCATTGAAATGGAGAAATATATTCAAGTGATAAATATATTTAACCAAGTAAGTAACAATTGATCTGAGAAGTATACTCAAGTGATGAGTATACCATTGAAATGGAGAAATATATTCAAGTGATGAATATATTTAACCAAGTAAGTAACAATTGATCTGAGAAGTATACTCAAATGATGAGTATACCATTGAAATGGAGAAATATATTCAAGTGATGAATATATTTAACCAAGTAAGTGACAATGAACTGAGAAGTATACTCAAGTGATGAGTGTACCATTGAAATGGAGAAATATACTCAAGTAATGAATATATTTAACCAAGTAAGTGACAATGAACTGAGAAGTATACTCAAGTGATGAGTGTACCATTGAAATGGAGAAATATACTCAAGTGATGAATATATTTAACCAAGTAAGTGACAATGAACTGAGAAGTATACTCAAGTGATGAGTATACCATTGAAATGGAAAAATATATTCAAGTCACGAATATATTTAACCAAGTAAGTGACAAATGGACTGAGAAGTATACTCAAGTGATGAGCATACCATTGAAATGGAGAAATATATCCAAGCGATGAATATATTTAACCAAGTAAATGACAAATGGACTGAGAAGTATACTCAAGTGATGAGTATACCATTGAAATGGAGAAATATATTCAAGTGATGAATATATTTAACTAAGTAAGTGACAAATGATCTGAGAAATATGTTCAAGTGATGAACATACCATTGAAATGGAGAAATATATTCAAGTGATGAATATATTTAACCAAGTAAGTGACAAATGAACTGAGAAGTATGTTCAAGTGATGAACATACCATTGAAATGGAGAAATATATTCAAGCGATGAATATATTTAACCAAGTAAGTGACAAATGATCTGAGAAGTATGTTCAAGTGATGAACATACCATTGAAATGGAGAAATATATTCAAGGGATGAATATATTTAACCAAGTAAGTGACAAATGAACTGAGAAGTATGTTCAAGTGATGAACATACCATTGAAATGGAGAAATATATCCAAGCGATGAATATATTTAACCAAGTAAGTGACAAATGATCTAAGAAGTATACTCAAGTGATGAGTATACCATTGAAATGGAGAAATATATTCAAGCGATGAATATATTTAACCAAGTAAGTGACAAATGATCTGAGAAGTATGTTCAAGTGATGAACATACCATTGAAATGGAGAAATATATTCAAGTGATGAATATATTTAACCAAGTAAGATAGAGAATGAAGATTTGAAACTGAGAAGCATATTCAAAGGGTGAATACACTTTTGAAATGGAAGAATATATTCAAGTGATGAATATGTTCAACCAAGTGGGATGGAAAATCAAGATTTGAAATGAGTATATATGATCAATTTATCAAGGTTGAACAAGTATGGTGCGAGGGAAAAGTGCCTTAACACATTGTCACTCGAGTTGGCATAGCACAGGGGAAATATATTCAACCCTTTCGAACATAAAATCAATTCAAAGAATTGATTTCAAGGTGAAATTTGATTGATTTTAAGCTCAAAAAGTGTTGAATATCTCATTTGGAAGAAGGTTATCACACGCCAAGGCGACACAAAGCGAGGGAGAAAGTCAAAACAAGGTGGCTTGGGTGGTTACCCGAGCCATGTGCTAAAAAATCTGGGTTTTTAAGATACAAGGGGCACTATTCATACCCCCCATTCAACCCAACCCGAAAATTGGAGTTTCTCTCTCTAGGAAGCATACCCCATTTTGCAAAATCACTTCAACACCTAAGGGCATTCAAATCCACACTTCAAGAGGGATTCATACACATGAAATAGCATCATTAACACCCAATTTCACATCAAAAACAAGAAATTTGCAGCACTTTGCAAATCAAAAACCCATTAAACCCATTTTTGCTCAAAACAAGCTAGTTCATCCACCATGGATCCAAATGAAGACCCCACTTCAAAGTATCCATTCCTTGACTCAAAGAGTAGATACAAAGCACCAACATATGATGTTCCTCGAGGGAAATTGCTCCTAGAACCAAGGAATCATCTCTCTTTTCTCCATTCCAAGCAAGAGGTAAGCTTACCCATTTTAAACTTTTCTTTGAAATTTTCATTTTTGTTGATTGAAATGCATTCCCATGAACTCTCTATAAGTATTCCTAGCAATGTTTGCAATGCCCATTGATTTTGGCAAGGATTGGATGTGAAAAGAATTCAATTTGAAAGCTTGGTGAATAGTGCCCACCAAGTGTTTGATAAAATGCTTGAGTGATGAAAATTCATCCAATCTTTGTAAAATTGATGTGTATTGCAAGGCAAAATCATAGGCATTCATTTCTAATTGATTTTAGGAACAAAACCAAGCAGTTTCATGAACTTTGAAAAACAAAGTTTGCTATATTTTTGAAAAACCAATGTTTTCATGAACAACGTTTGCTTATTTTTTCCTTAAAAAACCACTTTGGAAAACAAAGTTCGCTTATTATTTTCTTTGAAAAATCCATGTTTCCATGGTCTTGGCATGCATGGTTTACCAATGATCATGAGTTTGAAGAATAAAACCAATGTTTTCATAAACTTTCAAAGCAAGGTTTATTTGTTCATGAACTAAAAGACTTAGCTTTTGAAAAGCCAATTATCAATGCTTGCATATGATTTTTACACTAACTAGGTGAATAATTCTCCTTGATTAGCCCAACTTCCAAGACCTACGCACAAGGTCTTCGATAAAGAATCTTATTGGGTGGTGGAAGCATATGGAACACACCCAACCTTCTGCAAGATACCTCATAAAGAAAGCGGGTTTTAGTTGGTTCCTCGACTCCCTATGGAATGAACAATGGGATAGGCAAGCCCTCCTTGCCTTAGCTGAGCTATGGTGGGATACCACCAACACCTTCCACTTTAGTTTTGGGGAGATGACCATGACTCCCAAGGATTTTTCAATCATCACCGGTTTAAGCCTCAAGGGAAAGAGGTTAGAATTCTATGGGGATGCCAACACGGATAGTGCCTATCTCCTAACCATGTTGGGGATGGATATTGAGGTGGGTTCACGCGGTGTTAGGAGAACATGGCTATTCAAAAATTTTGCTAACCAAGTAGAAGGTGCGGGAGTGGCTCCCGAGTGCATAGTTAGGGCATTCATGATCTATATGCTGTCTTGCACTCTCTTTGTTGGTGCCAATGACATGGCACAACTGGGCTATCTTGTTTCCATGGTGGATGTCCACAAGATGGGGAGGGGCAGCACTAGCCACCATGTACAAATCCATGTTCGACATGTCCCGAGGGGTTTCCAGGCATTTTGGTGGGCTTCCATTCTTCTGGGAGGTAAATAAAAACATTTAATTTTTAAATTCCTCCCGAACTTGACTTGATTTTAATTGTTTTTCTTGAATTTTGACAGATATGGTATTACGAGTATCTGGGACTGTGCCGCCCTACACTGGACAATGAGATACAGGAATGGCCTATACTTGGGAACTATGCTCCCAACAAGATAGACGTGTATGCCCCCAATAGGCATGACTATGCCCATGCAAGGGCGTACTTGGCGAGTCTGAATGCCGATATGGTAATCCACCTTCCTCATTCTTTTCTTTCTTTCATTTTTATTATCTTGCTCATCATTTTTTTCAAATTCAACAGGTAGAGTGGAGCCCATGGGGATTGTGGGAAGCTAGGTTGCCTAGGAAGTGTGTGTCCTATTTGGAGTTGACAGGGAAGAGGGTACTCCTTGAGGGTCCCTCTGGGCAATACTGGTACTTCAGAGAGCGCGTCCTTAGGCAGGTGAAAGGGCGAGTGGATGCCGCTCTTACCCCTGTCTTGCCTCCCATGAATATGAGGCACACCGACTCTTTGGATGAGGATAAGCTGATGGAATCTCTGACTGGGTGGGATGCTAAGGAGTTCACCTCGCCCAATACTGACTACATGACTTTCTATAATCAATTCCTGATGCGCCCTAGAGTCACTGGCTTCCCACCTCAAGGGGTGAGTCTCTATCCCATTCTTTTCAATTATTGATTTATGCAAGCACTCCTCTTAATCAAATTGTCTATTGCAGAGCCGGCGAGCTCGTGGACATAGTTCCACAATAGCGTCCTCCACAGGCATGACTCATGGGATGAGGATTATGAGATGGGGGGAATGGCACAGCCGCCTCTCCCAATTCTCAACTGGCAAGTGAACCTATGCAATGGGTTAGAGTTCATAAGGACTAATATTACTCACCCTGCTTTTGATGAAGTCCCCAGGATTGACTCGAGCTATGAACATGTAAGCTCTAAGCCTTTAGCTTTCCTTAAAACCTCTTTCATCATTTATTAACCATGTTCATTTCTTAGGTTCCTCGAGAGTACGCACAGGAGTGCCTTGAACTCAGCGAGGGGTTAAGGCGGGACCTTGTTGGGATGAGTTTGGCAAACTCTATGCTAGACGGGCGACTAAATCCCACTGTAAGACATTCCCTTTGTTCATTCCAAATCATAGGAGCTAAAGGCATAACCCTTCTTTATTAATTGATTTCTTTGCAACAGGTCTCCACACTGCGTCCACCACAACTAATGCCACCCCAAAGGAATCCTCATGCTGGTTGTGGTAGAAGCGAGTCAAGTAGGAAGAGAAGAACCACGGGAGATCATTAGCTTAGCTTAACCTCTTGCTTTGTGAATGAATGAAACATCTTTCTTTATGCTTTGTAACTTCTCTTTGAACGTTTGTTTTGGTACTTTTTATGAGACTTTTGGAATTCCATTATGGTGATTTACTCATGCTTTTGTGCAAAAATAAGCTCAAAATAAGCTTCCCAAGGTCACATAACCATATAGGGGTCAAATAGGGTCAAAAATAGGCAAAACTGGGCAAAATAGGAAAACGGCCTCGGGTAACCACCCAGGGCTTGGCGGCTAGCCACCCAAGCCCAGGAGGCTAGCCGCCCAGGCCTGGGTGGTCACCCGAGCCTGAAGCGGAAATCCCACTTTGAATAGGAAACTTCCTATTTTGACGGGTTTTCTCCTTCTAGAACTCGGATTTGTGACCTTTTCCCTATAAAAACACATCCAAGAGGTTCCTAAACCTACTTGTATTCATTCATTAGAAATTATGGAGGCTCTAGACAAATTTTTAGGGGGGTTTTGAGAGTTATGAGTGCTGAAGCAAAATCTGAGTTCAAGTGCTTTGGCTTGGATCCATTACTTTCCTTGAGGCATGTGAAGCTTGAAACGAACCTCCTAATTGTTGCTACATATTTTTGGGATCCCCAAGTTCATGTATTCCGCTTCAACTATGAAGAACTGTGCCTAACCATGGAGGAATTCTGCGCGTTGTATGGAGTTTCATCGGTAGGTCCTTTCATTCTCCCTACTCATCGCCTAAACTTTCTTACTTCTTTCTCCAACCTCCTTGGGATTCACCAACAATATGCCTCCACGTTTGTAAAAGACCATATGGTAGATTTGATGAAATTGGCAACCTCTTTTTTGGCCTATGATAGCAAAGGTATTCTGAAATTTACCTTTCCTATTAAGCATGCACTTGCCTTTTACCTTATTGGTCGTTTCCTTATTTCGACTGGTACTCCGCATGTTCCCATACAAATCTGTGAGTTGATTCCTCTCCTTGCCAAGGGCCATAACCTAATTCCCATGGTACTAGCTGAAGCTCTGAATAGCTTGGATAAAGTCCATGAGGACCCAAAGGTTTCCTTAGGAGGTAGCCCCATTCTGCTGCAGATGTGGTTGCTTGAAAGACTGAATTTCTTGTCGCTCACTGTCATTGCACCATACAAGCCCTAGCATTACTGTCTTCGCCGCATTGAATTTCCTGGAGAATTTTCATTGAGGGATTGGCTAGGTTACTTCCAAACCCTTTCATGGAGGAATATAAAGTGGTTTGTCCTCATATGGGGTTGCAGTGAACAGGTGCTGCTGCGTACTTCCGGATGTGCCATGGTGAGACTCATAGGACTGAGGTCTACTTCTTTTTATTGGCCTTCAAGGGTTCTTCGTCAGATGGGTGCCATGCAAACCATACCCACTTCCTTGAAAGGTGACTATCCTATGGTGCCTGCGGGTCTTTTTGTAGTGACTTGGGCGAAGGATCGATGGCCTAGCAAGCTGACACTAACTCAAGTTACGAATACTGATGGTCCATATATGATGAGCCTTGAGTACAAGGAATGGTTGAAAAGCAATTTGGGTGAGCGAGAGACTACTCGAAGAGAAAGGATTTTTGGATTTATCAAGAGTAACAAACTTGGACCTTGCAGAGAAGATATTATGGGAGCAGTGACAGCAGCTTATGAACACGACTTGAGGAAGAAAAGAAGACATGAAAGAGAGAAGAAGAAAGATGAAAAGCGAGCTACAAAGAAACTCAAGAAAAACTGAAGACTCAATAGAATAGGATATTTATGGCACTTTTATAGTTCTTTTACTTAATACCCATGAATTGCTATGTCAATCACTTTTAGTTTTGAATGAATTGCCAATAAATTAAATTTGGGATTTTGTTATTTGATTTAGACCGCACCCAAGGTAACTTTATGGGTTGCCTACGTATCTCCATGATTTTTCCTTTTTTGCTTTTTTTGTTTTTGTTTTTGTTTTTTTGTTTTGTTTTGTTTTGTTTTGTTTTTTTTGAATGGAGAATCAAGTCTTACGTAGTTCTCATGCCTTAACTTTTGCCTAGGCCGCCCTTACGGGTTTTCAACCTAGCAAGTTTCAAACATGATATTTTTTCAATTGATCCAAATTAGTTGGACGAGCGAACTCAATTCCATCTAAATCCATGAGGCGAACAGCCCCTGCTGGCAATATCTCTTTGATAATGTATGGTCCACCCCAACTTGGCTTGAATTTCCCTCGCGGATTGAACATTGGAGCTCTGATTTCTTTCAGCACTACATCCCCTTTCTTTAGACCTCGATCTTTGACATGCTTGTTAAATGCTCTGGCAACTCTCCGTTGATACCCCTACACATGATACAGTGCCCTTAAACACCTTTCATCCAGTAAAGCTAGCTCGTCATAGCGGCTCTTAACCCAGTCCACTTCTGTTATTTGGCTCTCCACGGCAACCCTTAGTGATGGAACCTCTAATTCAACTGGCAACACAGCCTCCATTCCATAAACTAGAGAGTAAGGGGTAGCCCCTGTTGACGGCCTTATTGATGTTCTATAACCCCATAGAGCCAATGGTAACTTCTCATGCCAATCTGTGTGCGTGTCGGTAGTCTTCTATAGTATCTTCTTGATGTTCTTGTTAGCCGCTTCCACTGCTCCATTAGTCTGAGGACGGTACGGTGACGACAGATGGTGAACTATGCCGTACTTTTGCAAGAGCTCATGGGTTTCTTTCTGAAAGTGCTGGCCATTGTCTGAGATAACTTCATGCGGTACCCCATATCGATAGATAATGCTGTGCTGTATGAACTGTGCTACCTTCTTGGAATTCAAGGTCTTGAAGGACGCTGCTTCCACCCACTTAGTGAAATAATCGATAGTAACCAGGATGTATTTATGTCCATTTGACGCCTTTGGCTTGATCTGTCCGATGATATCTATCCCCCATACTGCAAATGGCCATGGTAAGGACATACTTGTTAAAGGCATAGAAGGCAAATGTTGTCCACTAGCGAACAGTTGGCATTTATGGCACTTCTTGACATGTGCGTGGCAATCCCTTTCCATGGTAGACCAATAATAGCCTAGCCTCATGATTTTCTTAGCCAACATATAGCCATTCATATGCGGAGCCCCTGTCCCTTCATGGATTTCTTTAATCAAATGCTCGGCTTCCTCCTCGGTGACACACAACAGGTGGATCCCGTCGTATGATCTCTGATATAGCTTTCCTCCACAAAGTTCATAGTGACTTGCTAGCCGTCTTAAGGTTTTTCTGTCAATGCGAGATGCTCCTTCTGGGTACTCCCTTTCTTCAATGAACTTCTTTATATCATGGAACCATGGATGACCATCATTCATTTCCCCTCCTCGGATTGCACAACAGTATACAGGCTTGTCTCGGCATTCTATCACCAATGGCTTCACATTTCCCCCTTCAAGTATCTCCACCATGGATGCTAGGGTTGCCAAGGCGTCGGCGAACTGGTTCTTGTTTCTTGACAGGTAGTTGAACTCTATTTCTGAGAACTCCTTGGTTAGAGCTTCCAGATAGGCATGGTAAGGCAACAGCTTCTCATCTCGAGTTTTCCATTCTCCCTTTATCTGACAAATGATTAGCGCCGAGTCCCCAAACACTCCCAATTCTTTGATCCCCAATTCAAGTACCGCTTCCAATGCTAGGATACAGGCCTCATACTCAGCAATGTTATTGGTAGCTTCGAACCCCAACTTGACCGCCAACGGTGTAAATGCCTCTTCAGGTGAGACCAGCAGGACTCCTATCCCATAACCTTTCTTATTGGCTGCCCCATCGAAATAAACTTTCCAATTTTTCTTTCCAATTTCTAACACGTCCTCGTCTGGGAACTGATCGTTGAATGGAGCGGATGATGACACAGGACAGCTAGCTAAGTAGTCTGCGATGATGCTCCCCTTGATAGACTTCTGATTCACGTACTTGATGTCAAATTCGTTGAGGAGAATTGACCATCGAGCAGTTCTGTATGACAATACCGGCCTTTCTATCAGATACTTCAATGGATCCATGCGACTTATCAAGAACACTTCAAAGGACATCATGTAGTGCCGAAGTTTCTGCGTTGCCCATACTAGCGCTACACAAGCCTTTTCAATTGCATTGTACTTCACTTCATAGTCTGTCATATTCTTGCTTAGGTAGTAGATGGCATTCTCCTTTGTAGACCCTTCGAGATATTGAGCTAACATAGCTCCCATCGTGGTTTCGGTGATCGTCAAGTATAACAAGAGCGGTGCACCTTGCTATGGGGGAACTAAGATTGGAGGATTGCTCAAGTATCTCTTAATGGTCTCAAAGGCCTCTTGGCATTCTTCGTTCCACACTTTTGGCACACCTTTCTTAAGCAATTTGAAGATTGGTTCGCAAACCATGGTCAAATTGGCAATGAATCGACTTATGTACCGAACTCTTCCCAGAAAACCCCAGATCTGCTTCTCAATGGTAGGCGGCTCCATCTCCACAATAGCTTTTATCTTCCCTGGGTCCACTTCGATTCTCCTCTGAGTGATCATGAACCCCAATAGCTTGCCTGTAGTGACACCAAAAGTGCACTTTTGTGGGTTTAGACGGAGATTGTACTTCTTTGCTTGCTCTAGGAATTTCTCTAGTGCCTTGAAATGCCCTTCCCTATCCACGGACTTCACGATCATGTCATCGACATAAACCTCGACTTCCTTATGAATCATATCATGCAATAGGGTCGTAGCTGCTCTTTGGTAAGTAGCCCCAGCGTTTCTTAAGCCAAAAGGCATTACCTTGTAACAGTACGTTCCCCATTGCGTGATAAAGGCTGTTTTCTCCATGTCTTGAGGCGCCATCTTTATCTGGTTATACCCGGAGAATCCGTCCATGAAGGAGAGGAGTGCATGTCCCACTGTGTTGTCCACCAACACGTCGATATGGGGTAAATGAAAGTCATCCTTAGGGCTCGCGGCGTTGAGATCTCGGAAATCGACACATCCTCACTTTCCCATCTTTTTTAGGCACAGGAACTATGTTTGACAACCACTCGGGATACTCCACAACTTGGAGGAAGCCCGCATCCAGTTGTTTAGTTACCTCTTCTTTTACTTTTAGCGCCCATTCTAGTTTTAATTTTCTGAGTTTCTGCTTTACCGGCTTCTTTAGGGAATTAGTGGGGATATAGTGTTCCACAATATCGGGGTCGATTCCAGGCATGTCTTCATAAGACCATGCAAGAGCCATGATGTTGGCTTTTAAGAGGGAGATCATCTTTTCTTTTTCAACGGGGGAGAGGGTTTTTCCAATTTTAACTATTCTTGGCAATTCATTCGTCCCTAAGTTGATTAATTCCAATTTATCCATATTAGGTTCGATGACGCCCCTTTTCCTTTGCTCAACGAGCTCCGGGGGGACATCATTCCTAAGATCTATATCCATGCCATAAATATCCATAGAGGAGAGAAAAGAGACACTGCATATATAGAGAAAGAAATCACACTTTATTGACTAGGAATGACACACAAAAGAAGAAAGAAAACAAACAAATCTGTATCAACACTATGACTCCACAAAGTGAGTTAAGTAGATACATCTTATTGAATTAGGGAAATATTGCTAAACTAAGACACCTACAAGCTGCTATCAGGTAGGCCAAGGTCTTCTTCTTCATGGATCCCCGCAATGACATCACTTTCAAGGTACCAATTAAGGAGTGGCACGGTAGCATGGCTATGTTGGGAATCATACAAGAGGGAAAAATAGAAGTGCGGAATATAAAAATTTTCCCTTTGATTCCACAGCCCATGAATCTAACTATGCATATACAAAATCAAACCCTAACTATGAAGAGGGTTAGAACACTTACAGAATTTTTGTCTTCTCCTTTTTGCTCCAAGCTTTGATTCCGGACAGCGGTGAATGAGCAGCCCAAGTGTGCTGCCTCCAACGGTGTCCACACCTAGCTAGAGCTTCAAGTCCTTTCCACCTTTTCCTTGTTGTTGCTAGTGAAGGAGAAGAGAGGAGAGAGAGAGAGGGAGGCTGGAAAATCTGGACAGCCCCCTTGGGATTTCAACTTGTGATGATGTCACACATCATAGTGTGACTTATATAGTCCACACTAAGGGGGCCGACCCTAGGGGGAAACCCTATTAGGGTGTGATGCAATTTCTCTAAATTGCACAATAACCCCTATAAATTATATCAAATATAAATAGGCCTCAAAGAACTATTCTTTATGCACTCATACCCTTTCTCTCATAGACTTTAAAGCTCATCTTGCATGATCAGTGTGTGACCCATTGGGTTCACATCATCAAGTAGTAGGAATAGCACGAGGTGTGCACAATGGAACTCTTTCCATTTAGGGTCTAATTGGAACTCCTTCCAATTCCCTAATTGATTATAACTCACTTATATCAATTAGGGCTTCTACTAACCATGAATAACACCTAGCATATGGTTCATGGTGTCGTCCTTAATGAAGTGAATATGTATCTATCAAAGAACCCTTCTGTTATAGTTTATAGGTTACAATTGCATCCTTCCATTTACACAATGTCTCCAATTGAACTAATAGGACATGGAAGTCTGTCAAGTCCCTAGTTCAATTACTTTATACTCATTCATAAATATCAACTCAATGATGAACTTATGGAAACTCCTTTCCATATTCACACTGCCATGGCCATGGACTGAATGAGTTATATTATGAATGCTATATGAGACATTCTCTCTCTTTTTTCTGAGAGTAATGGATTCCTTGTTGATCACTCACATGCCTTCATACACATAGCAATAGGGCCAATGAACACCTTTACAGACCCATGAATAGAATCTGCACTTAGTGTTATCAAACTTCTAAAGCTACATGCATAAGGTAACTATGGTGTCTCAGGTCTAAGGATTACTTGTACCACTATAACATTGAGAAATTGATTGACAGGCAGGTTAAAACTCCATTCAGTTTATCTCAAATCTTTGGTCACATTCAGTGTACCTATTCTATTAACAGACACCCACCTGTTGGTTGTAGTGTCTCCACACAAATAGCTTGAGACCAGCTATCCTCCTATAGAGTCAACCTAACAAGTGCTAGTCCTATGGTTCATTACTGTCCATCATAGTGAACCTTCAACTAGGAATGATTTAGGAGTTTAGTACAGAGATATATTTACAGTCTCATAATTACAACTCTTTGTAATTCAATATTCTCAACTCTAACTCCTTGGACATATTATGTAAATATAAATGATGCATACAAACACAATAGAATAAGCCCTTTTATTAAATCAATAATAAATGTGACATACATAAATGAAATCAAATGATTGTTCCTTTATCCCTAAACAATCATCTCTATGATTGGCTCTAGGGCATAACTCTAACAATCTCCCACTTGCACTATAGCCAATCCACAATGTATCTAATACCCATTTCCTGTCTGTGGTGATCCAACTGCTCTTGAGTCATAGCTTTAGTGAAGGGATCTGCTACATTCTCTGTTGTGTGAATCTTCTGTATGCTAATATCACCTCTTCCAATGATCTCTCTAATCACATGGAATCGACGCTCAATGTGTTTGGACTTTTGATGAGACCGTGGTTCCTTAGCTTGAGCAATAGCCCCGTTGTTGTCACAAAACAATGGCAAGGGCTTCTCAATGGCAGGAACTACTCCCAGTTCAGTAATGAACTTCTTTATCCAAACAGCTTCCTTTGCAGCCTCTGATGCAGCAATGTACTCAGCCTCTGTAGTGGAGTCCGCTGTAACATCCTGTTTACAGCTCCTCCAACTTACAGCTCCACCATTCAAGGTGAAAACATACCCCGATGTTGATTTCCTATCATCATCGTCAGATTGAAAATCTGAATCCGTATAACCAACCATTTCTAAATTTCTTCCTCCATAGACAAGGAATAGTTCCTTAGTTCTTCTTAAGTACTTAAGGACAGCCTTGACTGCTTCCCAGTGTTTCACACCTGGGTCTGCCTGATATCTGCTTGTAACACTTACACCAAAAGCGATATCTGGTCTTGTACACAACATGGCATACATTAGACTCCCTACTGCAGAAGCATAGGGAATCGTCCTCATGTACGCAATCTCCTCTGGAGTTTTAGGTGCCATGTTTTTAGACAACTTGATTCCATGCCTAACAGGAATTAGACCTCTTTTGGAATCTTCTAAATTGAACCTTTTCAATATTTTGTCTATGTACAATGATTGGGAGAGACCTAGCATCCTTTTAGATCTATCTCTATAGACCTTTATTCCCAGAATATAGGATGCTTCTCCCAAATCTTTCATGGAGAAATTCTGTGAAAGCCACTCTTTCACTTTTGATAACGTTTCTACTTTATTCCCGATAAGTAGAATGTCATCAACATATAGGACTAGGAAGGTAATCGCACTCCCACTAACTTTCTTGTACACACATGGTTCATCCATATTCTGTAGGAAACCAAACGATTTGATTGCCTCATCGAATCGGATGTTCCAGCTTCTAGAAGCTTGTTTAAGTCCATAAATGGACCGCTGTAGCTTGCACACTTTGTGGTCCTCACCACTGGATGTAAAACCCTCAGGTTGCTGCATATAAAGGTCTTCCTCAATGTTTCCATTAAGGAAAGCGGTCTTTACATCCATTTGCCATATCTCATAATCGTAGTGCGCAGCTATAGCTAACAAGATCCTAATGGACTTAAGCATAGCCACTGGCGAGAAGGTTTCCTCATAGTCAATACCATGTCTTTGTCGGTAACCTTTTGCCACTAGCCTAGCCTTGTAGGTCTCTACCTTTCCATCTGAACCTATCTTCCTTTTGAAGATCTATTTGCAGCCAATAGGTACTATACCTTCTGGTGGATCAACTAAAGTCCAGACTTTGTTGGAATACATCGAGTCCATTTCAGATTTCATAGCTTCCAGCCATTTGTTCGAATCAATATCCGAAATCGCCTGTCCATAAGTAGTAAGGTCATCTGGGTGTTCTCTATCACCAAGGAACAATTCCTCTGCATTATGGTTGAGAAATCCATATCTCTCAGGCGCAACAGATACCCTACTCGATCTACGGAGGGGTTGTGGTACATTAGTGGGTTCTGTCTCATCAGGGACAGGGGTGGGATCACTGTCGGTTTGTGTCTCATCAGACAATTCTTTGAGTTCTATTTTCCTGTTATTGCCTCCTTCTTGAATAAACTCTTTTTCAAGAAAGACTGCAAACTTGCTAACAAACACCTTTTGTTCATCAGGATAATAGAAATAATATCCTAAACTCTCTTTAGGATATCCCACAAACCTACATTTAATTGATCTTGATTCTAACTTGGTTGCATCATGTGTCTTTACATATGCAGTGCAACCCCATACCTTAATATGTTTAAGGCTTGGTGCTCTCCCTTTCCATATCTCATACGGTGTCTTAGGGACAGATTTGGTTGGGACTCTGTTCAACAAATACGCTGCAGTTTCCAGGGCATGTCCCCAGAAGGACAATGGTAAATCAGTGTAACTCATCATGGACCTAACCATATCCAATAAGGTTCTATTCCTCCTTTCTGACACACCATTAAGCTGTGGTGTTCCAGGAGGTGTCCATTGAGATAGAATGCCCGCTTGAACAAGATGATCTAAAAACTCACCAGTTAAATATTCTCCTCCTCGATCCGATCGAAGAGCTTTAATACTTTTACCAGTTTGTTTCTCTACTTCATATCTGAATTCTTTGAACTTTTCAAATGCTTCAGATTTGTACTTCATTAAGTACACATACCCGTACCTAGAATGATCATCGGTAAAGGTTATAAAGTAAGAGAAACCTCCACGAGCATGTATGCTCATAGGACCACATACATCACTATGTATTAATCCTAATATGTCTGCTGCTCTCTCACCGTGACCGGTGAAAGGTGACTTGGTCATTTTACCTAGCAAACAAGATTCACAAGTTGGAAAGGGCATAGAAACCAATGGACCCAATTGTCCATCCTTACACATCTTGTTAATCCTATTCTCACTGATATGACCTAGTCTCAAGTGCCAGTCATATGCGGAGTTTTCTTCATCTCTGGTTCTTTTGGGTTTGTCTACATTCAATTTAGAACTATCATGCTCTATGCAATTAACATTTGCAATAAAGTTTAGAAAATAAAGGCCATTCACATAAACTCCAGAAGTAATGAACTCTTCATTTTTAAATAAAGAACATTTATTCTCCTCAAAAACAAACCTAAATCCTTGTTTAGATAATACTGAAATAGAAATAATGTTTCTTATAACTTCTGGAATATAAAGACAGCCTGATAATTCTAAACTACTCCCACTAGGCAAAGTCAAGCAGCAAGTCCCCACGGCTAATGCAGCAACGTTTGCTCCATTTCCCACCCGTAGGGTTACTTCTCCTTTACTCAGCCTTCTACTTCCCACTAGGTCCTGCATGGAATTACAAATATGAGAACTCGCACCAGAATCTAGTACCCAAGTGGAAGCAGAGCTAACACTCATGTTAGTCTCAAGTATAAGAGCATAATCCATACCTTCCGAAGGTTGGTTCTTCAGAGTATCTAGATACTCTTGGCAGTTACGTTTCCAATGCCCATCTTTGCCGCAGTAAAAACAGATCCCTTTACCTTTCCTCTTCCTTTGGGTACTCTTACCCTTTCTTATTCCCTTGCCTTTAGGCTTGAGTATAGAATTGGAAGCAGGAACTTCAACCCATTCATCACATTCAAGCAAGAACTCTTTGCCATACAACTCTTGTATGTGGATAAATATCTCGGGTGCACTTCCCATGGACTCGTATTGCTTCTTAAGCTCAGGACTTAGAGACACCATCATATAGCATCTCGTCATAAGATCATCATCCATGCGCTTCTGATAAGCGTCTTTCTCTTGCCGAGTTGCAGCCTCAGTAGGAGCATTGGGAAGTGGACTTTGAAGTGCATAGGTAATATTTTCAGAATTCAAAACGATTTTTAAATTCCTTAACCAATCAAGATAATTAGGTCCAGTTAAACGGTTGGTTTCCAAAATGTTGGATAACGGGTTGCGGTGAGCCATTACGGTGATCTACATACAGAAAATTAAACAGAAAATCAGATTTCATTTTTAATCCATAATGATCGGGTCTTTAATCATATGGTACCTCCCACTATTTTATCAAATTCCATACACCCTCTAATGGAATTCGGGAATCTCATTCCTAATGGGGATTGGGGTCCCACTGTGACCTAGAAGCCTCACATGTTAGTTTCTTGACTTCTAACCCACAGTAAGAAGACAACTCTTTGTCTATTGCTTCATAAGCAAATTCCAATCGTTTTGCCTCTAGGGTACATACTCCTCACATGTTAGTTTCTTGGAATACTTCCCTAGTTAAGTTAAGCCCATCATTCACACAGGTATGTTTCACCAAATATATACCTCACATGTTAGTTTCTTGGTATATACCAGCTTAGGCACCCCATGATATCTACATATGTGATAGTTT
The DNA here is from genome assembly GCA_039720395.1 of Liquidambar formosana. NCBI lineage: Eukaryota > Viridiplantae > Streptophyta > Magnoliopsida > Saxifragales > Altingiaceae > Liquidambar > Liquidambar formosana. The sequence goes on along the minus strand of JBBPBK010000200.1, from coordinate 121,038 downwards.
CAAGTAATGTCTTTAATATGGGTAGCTCCTACATGTCTGCAGCCAGGTACCCACATTAAGGGACGTTAGATGATCCTATAATGATGGAAGGCAATGAAGAATCCATTCCCTAATGTATTCTCCATTTCCAACTTAATATTAAAATAGAGGGGTTTTTAAGGATCTCATCAAATTAACATACATCTCATGCATATAAATAAAAAATTGAACAGCATAAAATAATAATAATCCACTTATCGATATTAGTCCCTAAGAAGAGACATATAACGATCTATGGATTTGGAGCTATCACTATTAATCTCATTAAAAGCTCCCACTATGATGATTATGGACTTTGAGAGAATTCAATCCAAGCCAATAGATTGAATCCAAGGTCTAAGGTGGGTGTAGGTGATCGTAAAATAACACATTCGAAACATGCATGCTGTCTTGAAACACTTCTATAAGCTTTCAAGTCCTTCAATCTGCTCCCTTGGCTTGATGGTCTCCACCATTGGCTTGTTGGGCTCTATCATGCTCCTTTGGGTCCACCATGCTCCTTAGTGCGCTCTCGATTACATAACATTTACATAATTTAAAGAAAGGGATACATAAGGGGAATGTGGGGTACATAAGAGAATGATAGAGAGAGAGAGGGAGAAGGAAGGTGGCATGCAAGCCCCAAATAAATTACATCACCTTAATAAAATTACAACTCTTGTAAATAATAACATCCCATTCATAAGACGGCCAGTCACAATTGGTTTAAAGGGTATAGTCCATAATCATCATCCAAACACATACATACAATCTCATTGCATAATGTAAAGAAAAACTGTAAGCATTAAAACATATGGGCATTATGGTAATTCTCTTGAATGATTTACATTAATCTCATTAATGCATCCTAATCTTATTAGGTATTAACAAAAATATCCAGAATTAAATAAAGTCTTAACATTTAAGACATTTTAGTTTCAATTAATCAAATTAATTTAAACATATAAAGTTTCCTAAAATAACTCTAATATCCAATATTAGGGTTTCCTTAATTAAACAAATCAATTTCATTTAATTAAGAATTTCCAGATTTTAATTTAATCCCCAATTGTATTTTAAACCATTTAAAACATTATAAAATTAATCAATATTAATTAAATAATTAACATGGGAATTAAATAAAATCATTTAAATGATGAATTAGTGTATTAGGGTTTCCTAAAACCCTAAACCCTAAACGCATAACCCTAAACCCTAAATGCAAGCCCTAATCATTAAATTCCTTATGATTGGTCATTTAATGTCCAATCATTAAAACCCTAGGTTCATACGGTATTTAATAAAAGGGATTAGGGTTTAATTAATGCCAAATAGGGTATTAATTACCCTTAATTAATTACACTAATTAGGGTTTCCAAAACCCTAACCCTAGACATCATTTATGGTATTAATTATGTCCTAACAATTAATAACCATGATTGGTCATTTAATGACCAATCATTAACTCTTAATAAAGGTAATTAATATTCCAATTAGGGTTTTAATTAATGCCATAATGAAATTAGGGTTTCATCATTAACTCAAAATTAGGGTTTCATCCTTAACTCTATGCAGCCGTCACTACCAAGACGGCTGCCTGAGCTTGGCTAGGCTGCCATGGCCACCAACGACTGTGGGAGGCCATGGGCAGCCATGGGAGAACATCCTAGGGGTGTGGGACAAGCCTCTGGACACGTGAGGAGTGGTGGAAGTGGCTGCCATCATCAAAAACAATCAGGGTTTCCAAAACCCATTGCTGGAGCCATTGTTGCAGACCTTGAAGGTCACAATAGCTTCTAAAACCTTATCAATTCGACTCCTCCATTGAAACCAGCTTTTGTATCATGTCCCTACATGAAATACTAAGCTTCTAGAAGAGGTTTGGATGATCGAATCATCACCAATTGTTCTAAACAATTAAAACAACAGTATGCTGCCCAGAATTTGACAGCATACTGTCCATGGTCAGAAATTGATTTAAAACCCAGCAAGATGAATGAATTAGGCTACCAAACGAATTTTCCCAGTATCCTACATGTCTTAGGAAACTAATGCAATTGGTTTCATGCAATTTGGAGTTCCCTAACTCAAGTTCTAATCAAAACTCCATTGATGACTTTTCTGCAGAGAAAATCTGCTATGCTGTTCATGAAAAATTTTCAAACTTTTTGAATCTTTTTCCATCAAAACCTTTTTGAAACTTAAATAAAATCATATACACATGATATATAATGATCCTACAATGGATTTGCATCAAAAATACAGAAGCTTTGATTGAATTTAATTGCAAGAACCTCTGGGTTCTAAAACCCAGATTCGACCCTCTTCAGAAAACCCAGTTTTCCTTTTTCTTCTTCTTCCAATTCAAACCCTATACAACCTTTGCATCAATGGTTACCCTTAACCATGATTTAGAAGAGGAGTCGAAGAAGAATAGACCTAGGGTTCCAAACCCTAGGTTCGGCCAGAGAGAAGAACAATTCTGCAGTAAAAATTCTCCAGATTTTTGAATCATTCAACTACACCATAAATTCCAGCCCATATGTATTTTGTATTATGCATAGCCATGGCTCTGATACCACTGTTGGGAATCATACAAGAGGGAAAAATAGAAGTGCGGAATATAAAAATTTTCCCTTTGATTCCACAGCCCATGAATCTAACTATGCATATACAAAATCAAACCCTAACTATGAAGAGGGTTAGAACACTTACAGAATTTTTGTCTTCTCCTTTTTGCTCCAAGCTTTGATTCCGGACAGCGGTGAATGAGCAGCCCAAGTGTGCTGCCTCCAACGGTGTCCACACCTAGCTAGAGCTTCAAGTCCTTTCCACCTTTTCTTTGTTGTTGCTAGTGAAGGAGAAGAGAGGAGAGAGAGAGAGGGAGGCTGGAAAATCTGGACAGCCCCCTTGGGATTTCAACTTGTGATGATGTCACACATCATAGTGTGACTTATATAGTCCACACTAAGGGGGCCGGCCCTAGGGGGAAACCCTATTAGGGTGTGATGCAATTTCTCTAAATTGCACAATAACCCCTATAAATTATATCAAATATAAATAGGCCTCAAAGAACTATTCTTTATGCACTCATACCCTTTCTCTCATAGACTTTAAAGCTCATCTTGCATGATCAGTGTGTGACCCATTGGGTTCACATCATCAAGTAGTAGGAATAGCACGAGGTGTGCACAATGGAACTCTTTCCATTTAGGGTCTAATTGGAACTCCTTCCAATTCCCTAATTGATTATAACTCACTTATATCAATTAGGGCTTCTACTAACCATGAATAACACCTAGCATATGGTTCATGGTGTCGTCCTTAATGAAGTGAATATGTATCTATCAAAGAACCCTTCTGTTATAGTTTATAGGTTACAATTGCATCCTTCCATTTACACAATGTCTCCAATTGAACTAATAGGACATGGAAGTCTGTCAAGTCCCTAGTTCAATTACTTTATACTCATTCATAAATATCAACTCAATGATGAACTTATGGAAACTCCTTTCCATATTCACACTGCCATGGCCATGGACTGAATGAGTTATATTATGAATGCTATATGAGACATTCTCTCTCTTTTTTCTGAGAGTAATGGATTCCTTGTTGATCACTCACATGCCTTCATACACATAGCAATAGGGCCAATGAACACCTTTACAGACCCATGAATAGAATCTGCACTTAGTGTTATCAAACTTCTAAAGCTACATGCATAAGGTAACTATGGTGTCTCAGGTCTAAGGATTACTTGTACCACTATAACATTGAGAAACTGATTGACAGGCAGGTTAAAACTCCATTCAGTTTATCTCAAATCTTTGGTCACATTCAGTGTACCTATTCTATTAACAGACACCCACCTGTTGGTTGTAGTGTCTCCACACAAATAGCTTGAGACCAGCTATCCTCCTATAGAATCAACCTAACAAGTGCTAGTCCTATGGTTCATTACTGTCCATCATAGTGAACCTTCAACTAGGAATGATTTAGGAGTTTAGTACAGAGATATATTTACAGTCTCATAATTACAACTCTTTGTAATTCAATATTCTCAACTCTAACTCCTTGGACATATTATGTAAATATAAATGATGCATACAAACATAATAGAATAAGCCCTTTTATTAAATCAATAATAAATGTGACATACATAAATGAAATCAAATGATTGTTCCTTTATCCCTAAACAATCATCTCTATGATTGGCTCTAGGGCATAACTCTAACAGGCTAATAGGCGAACCCTGAAGTTCTTCAATGGTCGAGTCTTCCACGATGAGGATCATGTCTTGAAACATTTCATTCATAGCCCCTGCATCAAGGTTCTCTGCCCAGTCCTCTGCTTTCAAGCTTCCATCTAGATCTTGGATGGAGTTGTACCAACTTGTTAGGCTTTGAGGATTTGGCCCTTTTGTGAAGTATCTGTCACCAAAACTTTTATCTGCCAAGGTTGGGTCGGAACTTAGGTAAAAGGTATATGGGACGTACTGCTTTATAGAAGGGTAATAGCGTGGTGATTCATTCAACTCTTTCTCAAGGCATTGGACATAATCAAACCCAGATAGTGGTACTACTGTTGACTCGAGTTGTATCTCACATATAGGCACGCCTGCGAGTTTCAATTCATAGTCTCCTTGAAGTATTATTATGGCTCCTTTATAAGGAAACTTCACCTTTTGATGGATTGAAGATGGCACAGCCCCAGTAGGATGAATCCAAGGTCGGCCCAATAGCAAGTTGAAACATGATGGCACATCCAACACTTGGAATTCCACCCTAAATTCAGTGGGTCCCATGATAAGAGGCAAGGTAACCACCCCTATTACTTCTTGGCGGGTGTTGTCATAAGCTCTTACGGTCTGCCCAGATGGCGTGAAATCAATGGGTCCCAAACCCAATACAGTGGCAATTCGAAGAGGACATACATTCAGTACGGACCCATTGTCAATGAGGACGGTGGGAACCCTTTTCCCCATGGTGTCAACAGTCACATATAGAGCTTGGGAATGGCTTGGCCCGCTTTTAGGTAGGTCCACATCGGTGAACACAATAATTGAATTCTTGGGAATTGGGTTCACCAAATGTACCAATCCCTCGGGGGATGTGTCAACGGGCACTTATATCTGATTCAGCAATTTTAGTATAGTCTGTCTGTGCTTATGCGAGGCCATGAGTAAGCCCTAAATAGTGATGTTGGCGTTGGTCTTCTTCAGCTGCCTAAGCACCTCATCCTCTTCTTCTTGCAGGTTAGGACGCCTCTGCCCTTCTAAGTCTTCCAACGGATTCTCAGATTCTAGGTGGGGAGGCTTGAAATGACGACCCCCTCTGGTTATATGATCCAGCTCATCATCACTAGCCCATATGTCATGGACTTCCTCGGAGTCATTCATTAAGTCATCCCATTCTATCATGTCAATGCTCTCCATTTCTGTCGGCAAGTCATCCCAACCTGTAGGGACTATCGGCTCATCTGATATTGGACTTGGGCTTGAGTACAGCACATAGTAATTAAATTTTCCCAATGATTCTCCTAATAGGCCAACCTGAGGATCCCCTGCTTCATATCTTTCTTTCCGTTCTTGTTGGATGGATTTTCTGGGCAACAACAAAACCTTTTGGTCAATGAGGTCTTGAATGATCTTCTTTAGTATAGAACAAGCCTCAGTGTCATAGCCGGGTGCACGATGGTATTGGCAATATTGGTGAGGGATTGACGGCCTTGGCTTTGGTGGAAGTGGCATGATAAGGATGTTATTGCGGCAAATGGTGAAAAGACAGGTTAAGGTCATGGGGAGTGGAGTGTATTGTCTTATGGGCCGGCGAGGGCGAGAGGGTTCAATCCCAATGGCATTTATGGTGTTAGTGGGGGTGTGTTGTTGTGAGATGGGAGAGGATTACGGGTGATGTTTGGACGGGTTGGTGGTGAAATGACTTGCTTGTCAATGAGGTCTTGGACTTGGTGGCGAAGGCAAATACAACGGTTAGTGGCATGGCCTTTGGATTGGTGGTACTTGCAGTACTCATTCTCATTGTAGTTCTTGGGTAAGGGATTTGGTGGGGGTCTTGGGTCGAGTGGCTTTAATAGGTCACGGCTCACGAGCTTTTCAAGGACTCTTTCGAGTGGCATAAATAGGTCAGTGAATTGGCGAGGTGGGTTGACATCATTGAGAGAGAAAGGTTGAATGGGTTGAGTTATGGTGTTGACCTCGGCATTGTTCTTCCCTGTAAAGTTTGTCTTGCGACTCCTCACTTCCTTAGTTTTGATTGTCCTATCGTTGATAGCATCTTCAACCTGCGTACCAGCCCCAATGAGAGCTTTGAAATTTGGGAAATAGTGGGCAAATAGGTGCTTGTGGTACATGGGCAACAAATTTTTAACCACCAACTGAATTTGGTCCTCCTCATTTGGCCTATCCGTCATTCTCGACGCCTTTTGCCTCCACTTTGTAATGTAAGCGAAGAAAGTTTCATGAGCCCCTTGCTTAGTAGTTTCCAGGTCCCTCCGAGTAACGTCCACCTCTGTGTTGTACTTATAGTGCTCCGAGAACTCATTGCATATGTCTTCCCAAGTCCAAGTTCTATTCTCATCTAAGGATAAGAACCATTTCAAAGCAGAAGTAGCCAAGGTTTCATGGAACATTTGAGCTAAAAGCTCGTCAGTGGCCCCTCGAGGGTGCATAGCTCGCACATACATCTTCAAATAAGTCTTAGGGCAACTTGTCCCATCGAACTTTTCCAACTCCGGCATCTTAAATTGCAATGGAATACGAGCCGTTGGAAACAGAGATAGAGTCCGCACATCGACCATGTCATCGGCCCTACGAATCCCTTTTATAGTTCTCTCCAATGCTTCTACTTTGCTAGCTAACACGGAATCACTGCTAGAACCTTTCCCTTTGGTTTCCCCTTCTAGGTTAATGACCACAGGCTTCGAGCTACTTTCCCTCCTTGTCTTGGTGTTCTCATTGGATTGAGGTCCCTCTTTGGTGCCAGTCCCATGAGGTATACCTGAGGAATGGGCCTTAGAAACCATTTTGTTCAAGGTCCGCCATCCTCTGTTGGTTCTCTTGAGCCATTTTCAATGCTGTATCGGAGGTCTCGGCTGTATGATCAAGCTTGGTCATGATGGCTTTCAGGCAAGCCTCAAGGTCAAAGTGCCCCTCACTAGTTCTTTCATCGGCCATGTCTGTCTGATGGGTAGATTCAACACTCACTAGACGCCCTTGCGGATTGCAGATCCAAGCCAGCACGTCTATGGATAGAAAAGTTTTAACCTTTAGCCTAAGGACTTGTCCTAAACCTCCATATTTTTCTTAATGAACTCGGTCTCTACACCATGTTCAATTAACTCATTCCTTTTATCCAATTACCTTTACAAGGGTCATGGATTAAGGGTATGTTTAAAAGAATAGGGTATAGAGTCCTTCAATTAGGTTTAATTATTCCCCTAGGACTAGCACATCACAAACATAGCTTTACATCCTATTTCCTTAACTTATTCCTCCTAACCCATGGCCTTAACAAAAGTTAGGGTTTAAAGGTATATGTTAAGGGCATAAGATATAAAGCCTCACACCACAAACACGGCATAGCATCATTACAAACAATTGTGGGTGCATAAAGGTGAGACCATAGTGCCCTATAAGGCCCACTACATGAACTAAGAGAGGGTAGGCTGGGGTCCTTTACTTGCTTGAGCAATCCTTATACCTAACCACATGTGGCATCAGGAACGCCGCATGGGTCCAGCAGTACGTGATTAACTCATTTAATATACCCAAGGGCAAGCCCAAGGGTACTAGGCAAGAGAGGTTGATAGCTTTCGCCCCAACACTTAGAATCAGGAAAACCAAGGTTGAAACTAGGCCCATCGTTGGCAAGGATACATCGAGGGACATCGATCCTAGCATGCAAGAGTTTGCGTACACAATGCAATAAATGAAAGCACACAATCAAGCGGATGCAATGTGATTGATTTTAATTAAACATAAGAAATTAGTTTAGCCCAATTAAATTTTATAGAGTCTAGCCCACAAGTCCCTAGTGGAGTCACCAAACCTTGAACCCCGGAAATTGGGCCCACAAGGATTGGAAAGAAAATGGGTTTGAAAAAGAAAAGGAGTCGCTACCTTATTTTTTAAAGGAAACAAGGAAGACCCTAAAAATAGTTTATTTTAGGAAAACAATTTGAATGACTCCATGTTTAAAAAGGAAAAGCAAAAACAGTCTTTTGGAAACCAAAGAAATCGGGGATTCGGAGGCTAAGTTATGACATGGGAAGGTTCTAAGCGAAGCCTATAGGCACCCATGTCACCCTTTCGGTCTCTCAGTTCATTTCGGCTAAATTAAGATCTTTCTATACAAAAATCAGCAAGTATATCATCACAAGAATTGCATGCATATCACATATTCCATTCATCCATCCATGCATAACAAACAAATAAAAACAGAAAATACAAAATAAAATACAAAAAAAACCTAGGATACTTGGATCCTAGAATGGACTTGAGCCTCACGAAGAGCGCTTACGTACCATGCAATGAAATACATGGATCAAAGTCCACATAGTTCGATTAGAATAGGGTTAAGACTTAATGCAAACCTATGGTAAAAACCCTAGGTTCCCTTATTTGATCAAAAGAGTTGAATATGATAGATAAACCAAGTTCGATTTTAGAAAGAACTCCACAATATGGAAACTTTGATAAAAACCAGAATTTGTTATTGAAGGAAACCTTTGATTAGAACCATTGATTCACATTAAAAATTAACCCTAGGAGGGAGAAGAGAGAGAGTTAAGAGGAAAGGTGAATTGGGGCACCTTCACACCCACTTACCTGAGCGCAATAGCTCCAAGCATTGGCCATTTCAAGCATTGGCAGCCCTATTTGCCATAGGACAATTACCACACCTATTTGCACCCTTACACGTGCTCAAAACCATGCAAAAACACTAACATGTAAATCTGGATAGAATAGTACTAAAGCCTAAAATCATCCACTAAGCATGCCAACAGCAAAAATAGCAAACTTTTATAAGCCCTAACACAATCCTAGAACCATATCATGCATAAAAACCCTAGAAATCAACTAACATGCATGCAAGAATATCATATTTACTCCATATGTAAAACATATATAGCAACTGCGAAGAAAAAACAATAAAAAGACCTACTTTAACATGCTGTATGAAAACTAACATAAAACAAGGACACTAAAACCCTAAACTCACAAATATGCTTAAAAACACACAAAACAAACCTCAATCATGCTAAAACAAACCTAAACAGAACCTAAATCATGCATATTAACTAACTAAAGCAATAAAACATGATAAGAAACCCTAACACTAACATGCAATGACCCTATTCTAAAACAAGGACGACGGGAGCACAAGAATCACAACTATGCTTAAAAACACAAAGGACAGCCCTAAAGCATGCTAAAATTATGATAAACAGTAGATATTCCATGTATATTAACTAGCTAGAGTGTTAATACATGATAAAAAAGCTACCTTTAACATGCAATAAGCCTATCCTATATGAAAACCCATATTCAGCATAAATAAAGAGGGAGGAATACCTTAAGAAGAAACTTCCTTGCTGTTGTAGAGACTCTCCCTTGGTCTTATGGATGACTTGAACCAATCCTCTCCAAGGCTACAGCAAGAACTCCAGCTCTCCTTCAAGTCCCTCTCTCTTATTCTCTCTTAAAATACTTAAGTTTTAATGCCTAAAGTGGCTCCTCTTGTGCTGAAGCATAGGGGGTATTTATAGAGTTCAATTAGGATTAACCAATGGCTGGGATTAAAACCCTAAGAATTAATCCAAGGGCTATTAGAGACCCCCTTGGGGCTTAAGTAACTCAGAAGTTACCAAAAATTAGAAGGAAACTCGTCCAAAAGAGCCTAAATACGTCAAAATAGGCAAGAGTCAGCTTCAGCAAGGAGTTAGAGTGAAAATAGGAAAGTGGCCTCGGGTGACCTCCCAAGGCTGGGCGGCTAGCCTCCTAGGCCCAGGCGGCTAGCCGCCCGGGCTTGGGTGGTCACCCGAGCCCATATCAGCTTTTTGCCCTATTTTGACTCCTAATCCTTCTAGAAGTGTTTCAAGGGCCAAATGAACTTCGATTTTGATGAAACAAAAGCCAAAACGACCGTGTTTCAATGAGGAATACATTTTTTGAACATTTTGGTATGGTTAGGTTTGAACAAGGCGGTTAACCGCTATGCTCTACCTTCGCTAAGTATAGGTATGCACATAAGGTCAAACCAAATGCTTTCCATATCAAAATTGAACTTCATAAAACACTTTTGGGGGTAAAATGATGACTAATGAAAGTCAATTTAAAAAGATTTGATTGGTAATTGTGAGTTAATTAGAGCTAACCCAAAGGAGGGTCAATTAACCAACTTGAACTACGTCAAGCCATTTTAATCCCAAGCCATTGATTCATCAAATTGAACCTAGAAATACCTCATGTGCATCCATATGAACTCTAATTGATAATTTAGAGATCATTCCAAGGTCAAATGAAAAGTTTGGGACTTAAAAGACGATTATGCCCCTCAAGTCACAAAAGCTCTTATTATCCCTCGAGATCAACTCCGAATTGAACCAAAATTCATATCCATTGTCCTTGTGACTCTGGAAAACTAATGCAAGTGACTAGACTCAAAAACAAAACAAAAACATGCATGAAATGATGAGCCCTAGTAAGGTGGTGCAAAAATGGGGTGTGACACCATGCCATAAACTAATGAGTACGGTGTAGCACCTGTAGAAGATCTGATTGAAGTGCGATACCCCCATAAGACGAGTGGCAACCTTTCTGACCAATCATTATACTTTTTAGCCGACTTCTGTAGCATGTTCTTTACATTCTTGTTAGCTGCTTCAACTGCTCCATTTGTCTATGGCCTATAAGGAGAGGACTTATGAACTCAAACACTGTACTTCCGCAAGATCTCTTCCACCTCACCTCGGAAGTGTTGTCCGTTATCTGATATGATCTCATGTGGAACCCCATATCGGCAAATAATGTGGGTCTTAATGAAATGGGCCACTTGCTTTGATCCCAAGGTTTTGTAGGACTTCGCCTCTACCCACTTAGTGAAGTAATCTATTGCCACCAAGATAAACTCATGACCTTCCTTTGACTTAGGATAGATCTTTCTAATGATATCTATTCCCCAGGTTGAAAAGGGCCAAGGGGATGACATAGTATTCAAAGGCATTGATGGAAGGTGCTGAACATTGGCAAAGATTTGACAATTATAGCACTTCTTGACATGCAGATGACAATCTCTTTCCATGGTGGTCCAATAGTAACCGAGACAAGCAATCTTCTTAGCTAGCATATAACCATTCATGTGGCGTGCCCCTGCTCCTTCATGTACCTCTTCAATTATTCTTTGAGCTTCTTCCTCCGTTACACAAAGCAAGTGGATGCTGTCATAGGATCGTCTGTATAGCTTTCCTCCGCACACGATGTAGTGGGTAGCCAATCTTCTCAACGTATGCCTGTCTACTTTTGAAGCTCCTTCAAGGTATTCCCTTTTCTCTACGAATCTCTGGATGTCATAGAACCACGGACGCCCATCTGTTACTTGACTATTCTGAATACTGCAGCAGTACACTGGCTCTTTTCTTCTTTCAATCACGAGTGGACGAACATTTCTGCCTTCCGGAATTTCTGCCATGGACGCAAGTGTAGCAAGAGCATCAGCAAAGCGGTTCTTTACCCTTGACAAGTAGTGGAACTCTATCTTGTCGAATTCTTTGGTAAGTGCTTCTAGATAAGCATGATAGGGTAACAACTTCTCGTCTCAAGTCTTCCATTCTCCTCTGATTTGGCAGATAATCAAGGCTGAGTCTCCGTACACTTCTAACTCTTCAACTCCCAACTCTAAGGCTGCTTCCAACCCTAGAATGCAAGCTTTATATTCGGCAATGTTGTTTGTGGCCTCGAACCCTAACTTCATTACCAGAGGGGTGTGGGTGTCATCAGGAGAAATCAACAAGACTCCAATGCCGTAGCCCCTTTTATTTGCAGCGCCGTCAAAGTAGACTTTCCATGGCTTCTTTTCTATCTCCAATATGTCCTCGTCAGGGAACCGTTGTTCAATGCTATCTCCTTCTGAAATTGGATTCTCGGCCAAGTGTTCTGAAATGACTCTCCTTTTTATCGAGCTCTGTACTACATACTTGATATCAAATTCAGATAACAACATCAACCACCGCGCAGTACGATAGGTTAACATTGGCTTTTCAAGTAGATATTTGAGTGGATCCATGCGACTAACAAGGAACACCTGGAAAGATAGCATGTAACGGCGGAGTTTTTGGGAGGCCCACACCAATGCCACGCAAGTCTTTTCCACAATGTTGTAGTTCACCTCATAGTCTGTCATTTTCTTACTCAGATAGTAGATGGCATTCTCTTTCCTCGACTCTTCCAAATATTATGCAAGCATTGCCCCCATAGCAGTTTCCGTGATGGTTAAGTACAGTAACAACGGCTCTCCTTCTCTAGGTGGAACCAGTATCGGTGGATTGCTTAAGTAGTGCTTAATGGCTTCAAAAGCATTCTGGCATTCCTCGTTCCATTCTTTTGGTTCTCCTTTCTTTAGTAGCTTGAAAACGGGCTCACAAATGGTAGTGAGTTGAGCTATGAACCGACTTATGTATTGCAATCTTCCTAGGAAACCTCGGATTTCCTTCTCATTCTTAGGCGGCGACATCTCCAGAATGGCCTTGATCTTGCTTGGATCCACTTCAATTTCCCTCTGTGTTATCATGAAACCCAGCAGCTTTTCGGTAGTGACTCCAAAAGCACATTTTTGAGGGTTGAGGCGAAGTTTGTACTTTAGGATTCGATCGAAGAACTTTCTGAGCACAGCCACATGTCCTTCCCTATCTTTTGACTTGATAATCATGTTGTCGACATAAACCTCGACCTCTTTGTGTATCATGTCATGCAACAAGGTGGTAATAGCTCTCTGATAGGTTGCCCCTGCATTCTTTAACCCGAACGGCATTACTTTGTAACAATAGGTCCCCCACTGAGTGATGAAAGACGTTTTCTCCATATCTTCTGGTGCCATCTTGATTTGATTGTAACCCGAGAAACTGTCCATGAAAGAAAGAAGAGAGTGCCCTGCGGTACTATCGACTAACACGTCAATGTGTGGTAGTGGAAAGTCATCCTTAGGGCATGCCTTATTCAAATCACGAAAGTCTACACACATACGCACTTTGCCATCCTTCTTTGGGACTGGTACTATATTTGCAAGCCATTCAGGGTACTCCACGACCTTAAAGAACTTAGCTTCTATCTGCTTGATCACCTCTTCCTTTATCTTCAACGCCCACTCAGGCTTCATTCTCCTCAACTTCTGCTTAACAGGCTTCATGTCAGGATTGGTCGGAATGTGATGCTGCACTATGTCTGTGTCTACTCTGGGCATATCTTCATAAGACCAGGCAAATGCTTCCAGATTTTCTCTCAACAACTCAACCAATTGTTCTTTTTCAGAAGGGGAAAGTGTTGTACCAATTTTAATTATTTTTGGCAATTCATTTGTCCCTAGATTGATTGATTCTAATTCTTCTATAATTGGTTGTGCTATCCCTTTATTCCTTTACTCGACGAGCTCGGGAGGGATATCAGCGTCTCTAGGGCCTATTTCCATGCCACACACATTAAGAGACAAAAAGGCGCGAAGACAATGGATATAATCTCTGCGAGAAAATAAAGAAAGTACCAACCACTAATTAAATGTTAGGATTATGCCCTAGAGCCAATCATGGAGATGATTGTTTAGGGATTAGGAACAATCAATTGATTTCATTTATACATGTCACATTTATTATTGATTTAATAAAAGGGCTTATTCTATTATGTTTATATGCATCATTTATATTTACATAATATGTCCATGGAGTTAGAGTTGAGAATATGAAATTACAAAGGGTTGTAATTTTGAGACTCTAAATATATCTCTGTACTAAACTCCTAAATCATTCCTAGTTGAAGGTTCACTATGATGGACAGTAATGAACCATAGGACTAGCACTTGTTAGGTTGACTCTATAGGAGGATAGCTAGTCTCAAGCTATTTGTGTGGAGACACTACAACCAATAAGTGGGTGCCTATTATAAGAATAGGTACACTGAATGTGACCAAAGATATGAGATAAACTGAATGGAGTTTTAACCTGCCTGTCAATCAGTTTCTCATTGTTATAGTGGTACAAGTAATCCTTAGACCTGAGACACCATGGTTGTCTTATACATGTAGCTTTAGAAGTTTGATAACACTAAGTGCAGATCCTATTCAGGGGTCTGTAAGGGTGTTCATTGGCCCTACTGCTATGTGTGTGAAGGCATGTGAGTGATCAACAAGGAATCCATCACTCTCAGGAAAAAGAGAGTGAATGTCTCATACAGCATTCATTGAATATAACTCATTAAATCCATGGGCCCATGGTAGAATGAATATGGAAAGGAGTTTCCATAAGTTCATCATTGAGTTGATATTAATGAATGAGTATAAAGTAATTGAACTAGGGACTTGACAGACTTCCATGTCTTATTAGTTCAATTAGAGACATTGTGTTGATGGAAGGATGGAATTGTAACCTGTAAACTATAACAGAAGGGTTCTTTGTAAATGACTATTCACCTCATTAAGGACCACACCATGAGCCATATGCTAGGTGTTACTCATGGTTAGTAGAAGCCCTAATTGATATAAATGAGTTATAATCAATTAGGGAATTGAAAGGAGTTTCAATTAGACCCTTAATGGAAAGTGTTCCATTGTGCACAACTTGTGCTGTTCCTACTACTTGATGATGTGAACCCAATGGGTCACACACTGATCATGCTAAGAGAGCTTGATTGTCTATGAGAGAAAGGGTATAAGTGATTAAAGAAAAGTTCTTTAAGGGGCTAATTTGTATTTGATGCAAACTAGTGGGCTAATTGTGTAATTAAGAGTAATTACACAAATTAGATTAGGGTTTGGACTCCCCCCCTTGGCCGGCCCTAGTTGGAGGCTATTTAAAGCCTCTTATGATGTGATGACATCATCACTTGAAGCCATTTTGGAGGCTCCCTTGTGCTGGCCGAAAATTCCCTTGGAGGCTCTCTCTCTCTCTCCCTCTTCTCCACCTCTAGCAACCCTAAGGAAGAAGAAGGAAAGGACAACTTGCTCAAGCTAGGTGTGGATACTGTTGGAGGCAGTGCACTTGGACTGCTCAATCAGAAGACAAAGCTTGGAGCATAAAGGAGAAGACTTGAATCAACTGTAAGTAATTCTACCCTCTTCTAGTTAGAGTTTTTGTTTTGTATTAAGCATAATTAAGATTCATGGGTTTGGGAATCGTAGGAAAAATTTTAAATTCCGCCTTTGTATTTTTCCTCTTGGTAGTTAGATTCCCAACAGTGGTATCAGAGCCATGATTATGCCTAATACAAACTGCATGTGGGCTGTAATTCATGGTAAATTGATTGGTTTAATGAATTAAAATTCTGTTCATGCATAAAGCTTGGTTCCCTCTCATGGCCGAACCTGGGGTTTATGAACCCTAGGTTATTTCTCTTCTATTTCTCTTCTAAAAGGTGTTTTAGGGCTGCTGGAAATTCAAAGAGTTGAATAGGTTTCAGTTTTGGAGAAGAAGAAGGAGGAAACTTGGGTTTCCTCTTCATGGCCGAACCTGGGGTTTTGAACCCTGGGCTGTTTTTCCCTCTTCTCCTCTTCTAATATTCTTCTAACATTAATTCTGGAATTTTTGAGAAGCATGTGATGTATACAGAAGAAGAAGAAACCAGTGTTTCTTCTATGGAGGTCGAACCTGGGGTTTGGAACCCTAGGTTGTTCTCTTTTGTGTTTTGTTTTTGTTTTGGTTTAATTAAGACATGAGATGCCTGTAATTAATCCACATAAAGTTGTTATGGTGATTTCTCAAGTATAGGGATGCATAGAAATCAAAACAAATCAAAAAGTTTGGGAAGAACACCATGGAGTTCGAATCTGGGTTTTAGAACCCTATGGTTCTTGCTACTGTTCTGATATGATATCTCTGTAAAATTGATGTAAATCCTTTATAGGATAATTATACATATTGTATGTATGATTTTCTTTAAGTTTTATAAGAGTCTTGATGCATATAAGAATCAAAAAGTTTGATTTCTTGAAAAACACAGCAGGCTGTTTTTCTGCAGAAAGTCATCAATGGAGTTTTGTTCATATCTTGAGCTAGGGAATTCCAAATTGCATGAAACCAATTTTATTAGTTTCCTAAGACATGTAGGATGCTAGGAAAAATAATTTGGTAACCTGAATTAATCATCTTGCTGGGTTTTGAATCAATTTGTGATCAGGGACAGTATGCTGTCAAATTCTGGACAGCCTACTGTTCTTGAATTGTTTAGAACAATTGGGGATGATTTGATCATCCAAACCACTTCAATTAGCTTAGTAATTCATGTAGGGACATGATACAAAAGCTGGTTTTGTTGGTGGAGTCGAATTGATCAAGTTTTAGAAACGTTTGTGACCTTGGAGGTCCTCCCATGGTGGTGCCAGCAAGGGTTCTTGAAACCCTAATGTTCTTTGAAGAAGACAGCCCTTTTGGCCACTCCACACGTGTCCATGGGCTTGGCCCAAACCCTAGCTTGAATTCCCCTTTGCTGGCCATGGCCCCCCATGGCCTGGCCAAGCCATGGCAGCCTTGGCAAGCCATGGCAGCCCACTGAAGGTGGCGGCAGCCTTAGGGTTTCTTAGGAAACCCTAATTCCCATTAATGATGAAACCCTAATTCATTAATTGCATTAATTAAAAACCCTAATTGACTATTAATTACCTTAATTAAAATGTTTAATGATTGGTCATTAATTGACCAATCATGGTTATTAATCATTAGGGTATAATTAAGTGCATTTATGATGTCTAGGGTTTAGGGTTTAGGAAACCCTAATTCATATTAATTAAACCCTAATTCTATTAATGCATTAATTAATAACTAAACCTAGTAATTAATGTGTCTAACCTAGGGTTAAATGATTGGTCATTAATGACCAATCATGATCATTAATGGTTTAGCAATTAATCATTGGCATTTAATAGGTTTAAGGTTTAGGGTTTTAGAAACCCTAATTAGTGCATATTAATTAGGAGTAATTAATATCCTAGGTGGCATTAATTAAACCCTAATCCTAATCATTAATACCGTATAAACCTAGGGTTTAAATGATTGGTCATTAATTGACCAATCATAAGGCATTTAATGCATTAAGGTTACACTTAGGGTTTAGAGTTAATGCATTTAGGGTTTAGGGTTTTAGGAAACCCTAATGCACTAATTAATTAATAAAATGATTTTATTTAATTCCGAAATTTATTATTTAATTAATGGTGATTAATTTTATAATGTTTTAAATCGTTTAAAACACAATTTAGGAATAAATAAAAATCTGGAAATTTTAATTAAATAAAATTGTTTTGTTTAATTAAAGAAACCCTAATATTTGATATTAGTGTTCAATTAGGGGACTTTAAATGTTTCAATTGATTTGATTAATTGAAATTAAATGTCTTAATTGTTAAGACTTAATTAATTCTGGAGATTATGCATATCCTAATAAGATTAGGACACATTAATGAGATTAATGAAAATCAATCAATAGAGTTACCATGAATGCCCATATGTTTATTGCTTACAGTTATTTCCTTTATTATGCAATATGATTGTATGGTTATGGATGGATGATGATTATGGACTATACCCTTAAACCAATTGTGATTGGCCGTCTTATGAATGGGTTGTATTAATTTTTCAAGAGTTGTTAATTTTTGGTGATGTATTATTTATTTGGGGCTTGCATGCCACCTTCTTCTCTCTCTCTATCATTCTCTTATGTACCCCACATTCCCCTTGTGTATCCCTTTCTTTAAATTATGTAAATGTTATGTAATCGAGAGCGCACTAAGGAGCATGGTGGACCTAAAGGAGCATGGTGGAGCCCAACAAGCCTATGGTGGAGACCATGAAGCCAATGGAGGAGATTGAAGGACTTGAAAGCTTGGAGAAGATTTTCAAGAGTGCATGCTATGTTTCAAATGAATGTTTTACGATCACCTACACCCACCTTAGACCTAGGATTCAATTCATTGGCTTGGATTGAATCCTCTTAAAGTCCATAATCATCATAGTGGGAGCTTTTAATGAGATTAATAGAGATAGCTCCAAATCCAAAGATCGTTATATGTCACCTTATAGGGACTAATATCGATAAGTGGATTACATATATATAATGTTGTTATATATTTCTTATTTAAATGCATGAGATGTATGTTAGATTAGTTATTTTGATGAGACCCTTAAAACCCCTCTATTTTAATATTAAGTTGGAAATGGAGAATACATTAGGGAATGGATTCTTCATTGCCTTCCATCATTATAGGATCATCTAACGTCCCTTAATGTGGGTACCTGGCTGCAGACATGTAGGAGCTACCCATATTAAAGACATTACTTGAAACTATCACATATATAGATATCATGGGGTGCCTAAGCTGGTATATACCAAGAAACTAACATGTGAGGTATATATTTGGTGAAACATACCTGTGTGAATGATGGGCTTAACTTAACTAGGGAAGTATTCCAAGAAACTAACATGTGAGGAGTATGTACCCTAGAGGCAAAATGATTGGAACTTGCTTATGAAGCAATAGACAAAGAGTTGTCTTCTTACTGTGGGTTAGAAGTCAAGAAACTAACATGTGAGGCTTCTAGGTCACAGTGGGACCCCAATCCCCATTAGGAATAAGATTCCCGAATTCCATTAGAGGGTGTATGGAATTTGATAAAATAGTGGGAGGTACCATATGATTAAAGACCCGATCATTATGGATTAAAAATGAAATCTAATTCTCTATTTAATTTTATATGTAGTTCATAGAAATGGCTCACCTCAACCCGTTATCCAAAATATTGGACATCAACCGTTTGACTGGACCAAACTACCTTGATTGGCTGAGGAACTTAAAAATAGTTTTAACTTCCGAAAAGATTACCTACACACTTGATGGCACACTTCCTGAGGCACTGGCTGAGACTGCAACTCAGCAAGAGAGAGACGCTTATCAGAAGCGCATGGACGACGATTTGAAGGCAAGATGCTATATGATGGCATCCATGAGCCCTGAGCTTCAGAAGCAACATGAGTCCATGAAAAGTGCTCGCGACATCTTTCTCCACTTACAAGAGTTGTATGGGGAGCAAAGTAGGACCGCAAAGTACAATATTGTCAAGGATCTATTCAAGGCAAGGATGAATGAGGGTTCGTCTGTGACTGATCACACCTTGAAAATGATCAACCATATCGAGCAGCTTGAAAAGCTTGATGTGATCATTGAAGCTGATATGTGTTCAGACATTATATTGCAGTCCCTTCCTGATTCATTTGGGCCGTTCATAATGAATTTTCATATGAACAAGCTTGAGCCCACTCTCCCCGAGCTGCACAATTTGCTCAAGATGACTGAGGAGACAATGAAGAAGGGAAAAGGTTCTTTGCTCGCATTTGATGGAGCTTCTACTTCCAAGGCCAAGCCCAAGCCTAAGGGCAAGGGCAAAGGAAAGGGTAAGAGTACCCAAGGGAAGAAGAAGAAGAACTTGAAGCCAAAGGGAGGTGTCAAGAAAGGTAATACTGACAAGGCCAAAGGAACCTGTTTTCACTGCGGCAAGGATGGGCACTGGAAACGTAACTGCCGGGAGTATCTGGATACTCTAAAGAGCCGACCTTCGGAAGGTATGGATCATGCTCTAAACTAAATGTTAGTTTTGCTTCCACTTGGGTACTTAATTCTGATGTGAATTTTGAATTCCATGCAGGATCTAGTGGGAAGCAGAAGGCTGAGTAGAAGCGGAAAATCCCTACGAGTAGAGAATGGAGCAAAGTGTTGCTGTATTAGCTATGGGACTTGCTGCTTGACTCTACCTGAAGGAGTAGTTTAGAATTAATTAGCTATCTTGACATTCCAGAAGTTTTTAGAAACATTATCTTTATTTCAGTTTTGCCTAAACAGTGTTTTTAGTTTGATTTAATAAATGTTTTTATGAAGAGTTCATTACTTCTGGAATTTATAGCATTTATCTTCTAAACTACCTTGCAAATATGAATTGCATGAAACATGATAGCTCTAAAATTGAATGCTAATAAACCCAAGAGAACAAGAGAAATAGTTTCTCATACTTTATGAACCTTTACTTAAAAATGTTAAGGTATAGGTGCATATACTTAAAGAAGTACAAATCTGAAACATTTGAAAAGGTTCAAAGAATTCAGATATGAAGTAAAGAAAACAAACCAGTAAAAGTATTAAGCTCTTTGATTGGATCGAGGAGGCGAATATTTAACTGGTGATCTTTCAGATCAACTTGTTCAAATAGGCATTCTATTCTAATGGACACCTCTTGGAACATCATAATTAAATGTTGTGTCAAAAGGAGGAAGAGGACCTTATTTGATATGGTCCGGTCCATGATAAGTTACAACGACCTAATATTATCCTTGTTAGGATATGCCCTAGAAATTGCCACGTACCTGTGAAACAGAGTTCAAACCAAGGCTGTCCCTTAGGACCTATATGAGATATGGAAAGGGAAGCACCAAACCTTAAGCATGTTAAGGTATGGGGATGCACTACATATGTAGAGACATATAATGCAACCAAATTGGAAATCAAGATAACTTAAATGTAGGTTTGTGGATTACCCTAAAGAAAGTTTAGGATATCATATCTATTATCCTGATGAACAAAAGGTGTTTTGTTTGTAAGTTTGCAATCTTTCTTGAAAAAGAGTTTATTCAAGAAGGAGATAACAACAGGAAAATAGAACTCAAAGAGTTGTCTAATGAGACACAAACCAACATTGATGCAACCCCTATCCCTGTTGAGATAGAACCCGTTATTGTACCATGATTGTACAAAGGGTTAGTGGGAGTGCGATCACATTTATGGTCCTATAAGTAAATGACGTTCTACTTATTAGGGAATAATGTAGAGACGTTGTCAAAAGTGAAAGATTGATTTTTCACAAAGTTTCTTCATAAAAGATTTGGAAGAAGCATCCTATATTCTAGGAATAGAGGTCTATAGAGATAGATCTAAAGGATGCTAAGTCTCTCCCAATCAAAGTACATAGACAAGATTTTGAAAGAGTTCAAAATGCATGATTCCAAAAGGAGGTCTAATTCCTGTCAGACATGGAATCAAGTTGTCTATAACTGAAAGACCAGATATCAGTTTTGCTGTAAATGTTACGAGCAGATATCAGGCAGACCCAGATGAGGAACACTGGGAAGCAGTCAAGGCTATCCTTAAGTTCTTGAGAAGAACTAAAAGGACCTATCCCTTGCCTATGGAGAAAGAAACTTGAAATGGTTGGTAGAACGGATACAGATTTTCAATCTGACGATGATGATAGGAGATCAACATCGAGGTATGTTCTCACCTTAAATGGTGGAGCTGTAAATTTGAGTGCATTGCTGCATGTTTGGATGAGTAAGTTCATTGCAGAACTAGGAGTGGTTCCTGACATTGAGAAGCCTTTACTATTGTTTTTGTGACAACAATAAGGCTAGTGCTCAAGACAAGGATCCACGGTCTCATCAAAAGTCCAAACTTTAAGCGGCGATTCCAAGTGATTAGAGAGATCATTGGAAGAGATGACATATACATATAGAAGTTTAATAGAACAGAGAATAAAGAAGACCCCTTCACTAAGGCTATGACCCAAGTGTATTGGATCACCATCGACAGGATATGAGTATGAGATACATGGTGGATTGGCTATAGTGCAAGTGGGAGATTGTTAGGATTATGCCCTAGAGCCAATCATGGAGATGATTGTTTAGGGATTAGGAACAATCAATTGATTTCATTTATACATGTCACATTTATTATTGATTTAATAAAAGGGCTTATTCTATTATGTTTATATGCATCATTTATATTTACATAATATGTCCATGGAGTTAGAGTTGAGAATATGAAATTACAAAGGGTTGTAATTTTGAGACTCTAAATATATCTCTGTACTAAACTCCTAAATCATTCCTAGTTGAAGGTTCACTATGATGGACAGTAATGAACCATAGGACTAGCACTTGTTAGGTTGACTCTATAGGAGGATAGCTAGTCTCAAGCTATTTGTGTGGAGACACTACAACCAACAAGTGGGTGCCTATTATAAGAATAGGTACACTGAATGTGACCAAAGATATGAGATAAACTGAATGGAGTTTTAACCTGCCTGTCAATCAGTTTCTCATTGTTATAGTGGTACAAGTAATCCTTAGACCTGAGATACCATGGTTGTCTTATACATGTAGCTTTAGAAGTTTGATAACACTAAGTGCAGATCCTATTCAGGGGTCTGTAAGGGTGTTCATTGGCCCTACTGCTATGTGTGTGAAGGCATGTGAGTGATCAACAAGGAATCCATCACTCTCAGGAAAAAGAGAGTGAATGTCTCATACAGCATTCATTGAATATAACTCATTAAATCCATGGGCCCATGGTAGAATGAATATGGAAAGGAGTTTCCATAAGTTCATCATTGAGTTGATATTAATGAATGAGTATAAAGTAATTGAACTAGGGACTTGACAGACTTCCATGTCTTATTAGTTCAATTAGAGACATTGTGTTGATGGAAGGATGGAATTGTAACCTGTAAACTATAACAGAAGGGTTCTTTGTAAATGACTATTCACCTCATTAAGGACCACACCATGAGCCATATGCTAGGTGTTACTCATGGTTAGTAGAAGCCCTAATTGATATAAATGAGTTATAATCAATTAGGGAATTGAAAGGAGTTTCAATTAGACCCTTAATGGAAAGTGTTCCATTGTGCACAACTTGTGCTGTTCCTACTACTTGATGATGTGAACCCAATGGGTCACACACTGATCATGCTAAGAGAGCTTGATTGTCTATGAGAGAAAGGGTATAAGTGATTAAAGAAAAGTTCTTTAAGGGGCTAATTTGTATTTGATGCAAACTAGTGGGCTAATTGTGTAATTAAGAGTAATTACACAAATTAGATTAGGGTTTGGACTCCCCCCCTTGGCCGGCCCTAGTTGGAGGCTATTTAAAGCCTCTTATGATGTGATGACATCATCACTTGAAGCCATTTTGGAGGCTCCCTTGTGCTGGCCGAAAATTCCCTTGGAGGCTCTCTCTCTCTCTCCCTCTTCTCCACCTCTAGCAACCCTAAGGAAGAAGAAGGAAAGGACAACTTGCTCAAGCTAGGTGTGGATACTGTTGGAGGCAGTGCACTTGGACTGCTCAATCAGAAGACAAAGCTTGGAGCATAAAGGAGAAGACTTGAATCAACTGTAAGTAATTCTACCCTCTTCTAGTTAGAGTTTTTGTTTTGTATTAAGCATAATTAAGATTCATGGGTTTGGGAATCGTAGGAAAAATTTTAAATTCCGCCTTTGTATTTTTCCTCTTGGTAGTTAGATTCCCAACATTAAAGACTCTGAAATAGCAAAACAACACTTACGATAACTCTAAAGGACTCAATAAATGAAATATTTAAAACAAAGATAGATTGTTTGCTGACTCAAGACTCAAAAGAAAACCTACATATCCTCTATTGGCTTAGACTCTTCTTTCCTTAGAACAAGAACGGGTGATCCTTCGGTGTACCAATTCTGAAGTGGCTCGCTGACTGTCTGGAATGCTGGAACTGGAACCTCTTCACAATCTTCGATGGCTAGCACACATTCTGAAAACAATCGGCCCATAACCTCTGAATCCATGCTGTTTGCCCAATCCTCTTCTTTTCTGTCGCTATCTATTGCAGAACCCTCAACTATGGTTGCTGTGATCGGATACCACTCGGTCTCAAAGAAAATTTCAAACCCAGGGACTCTAGCTCTGATGGACTCCACATAAGTAGGTTCCGAAAAACCACAATACGGGAAATCTTCTCCTTCTTTCATAAAACACCCATTCAAGGTTGGCTTGTAAGGCTTAAGCGGGTGAATAACAATGTGCCTGCGAGCTTTAGCAATTTCTTTCTCTTTTCTCAGCCGCGCTTGTTCCTTGTAATCTGCTTGTGTTGGCTTATATCCCAAGCCAAAGGTATACAAGGCCGACTGGTGCTTAATTGGCTCTGAAATTCCTCGGTGCCTTGGTCCCATTCCCATGCCAGGAAAGAAACCCATGATCTTCATGATTTCAGCAACACGCAAGTTCCCATGTGGTGAAAAGTCTAATGGGATAAGTTCTCTACCTGCGGATGCTGAGTTGATGACCTGCACGTACTCAAACCTTGACAACGGCATATCTGAAGGATCGTGCTTGATCTCACAAATGGGGATTCTTGACATTTGACTAGCAGCGAGTTCATAGTCTCTTTGTAGGGTCACAATAGATCCTTTGTAGGGGAACTTAACTTTTTGGTGCAAAGACGATGGGATGGCCCCATTTGGATGGATCCATGGTCGGCCTAGCAAGAGATTGAAACAGGCAAGAACATCGAGAACTTGGAATTCAACCTCAAACTCTGCCGGTCCTATGATTAATTGTAAGGTCACCATACCAATTACTTCCCTTCTTGTGTTGTCATATGCTCTCACTGATTGCCCAGATGGCACAAAATCTGTAGGTCCCAACCCAAGAGATGTAGCAGTACGAAGCGGACACACATTTAAAGCGGAACCATTGTCAATAAGGACAGTGGGAACCCGTTTCCCTAGGGTATCAACAGTTATGTTCAAGGCTTGCACATGATCTCTCCTCCCTTTTGGCAAATCAGCTTCCGTGAAGATTATAGTAGCTGCTTTCTCGACAAGGGTTATAAGACTCACCAACCCCTCCGGCAAAGTATCGATGGGTACTTGGACATGGTTCAAGAGCTTAAGCATAGTCTGATGGTACTTGAGAGAAGCTATAAGCAATCCCTATATGGTAATGTTGGCTTGAGTCTTTTTCAATTGCTTTAGGACTTCATCCTCTTCATTGTAGATTTCAAGTCTTTGCCCCTTCTCTAGTGCTTCCACCGGATTTTCATTCTCAAGGTAGAACGGTTTGAAGTGACGACCGCCCCTAGTCAAGTGATCAACTTCTTCAGAGTCTGCCCATAGATCATTTATTTCATCGCTACCAGATTCTCCCATGATATCTCCCCATTCAAGCATATCTACCTCTTGCGTTAGAGACTTTTCTGTTGACCGTTCATCTTTCAAGGATTTTCCCCATCCGGTTGCATGGACTGGGGATTTCTCTATTGGTTGCTCATCTTCCCATGGATTTCCCCATCTGGTTGCATGAACAGGAATGGTTATTGTAGGCGGTGCAGTATAGAGAACATAGAAGTCAAACTTCCCAGATGGTTCCCCCAATAAACCCACTTCAGGGTCTCCGGCATCATACCTTTCCTTCAACTGTTGCTGAAATGACTTTCGAGGCTTACTCAGTTTCTTCGGCACTTCCTTCTCAACAACCTTTTCTTTCCCCATAGGCTTCTTCTCGGGATTTGCCCATTCTAGCATATCGATCTCTTGCATGTTTTCTTCATATAGGGTGGGCAACAATGTAGGCACTTCGCATGGACTTGGCTGCGGAACTATCAGAATTCCCTCATCAATAAAGTCTTGGACCACTTTCTTTAGCAAGGTGCAATCCTCGGTATCATGGCTGGACTTTCTATGGTATAGGCAAAATGATGGGTCAGGGATAAGTGAAGGCTTGGGTGGAAGGGGAGTGATAAGGCCTCTTTTCTTGCAATGGTGAAATACATTGGTGAGACTCATAGGCAAAGTGGTGTAATGGCGAATGGGTTGAGGTGAACGAGGTGAATCTTCTATTGCATTGACATTAGAAGTGGGGGATGGGTTATGGGATGGCAAAGGATTTTGAGTGACATTAGGACAGCTAGGAGGGGTAGGTGGGCCTATGATCTTCTTATCAATGAGGTCTTGTATTTCATGTCTGAGACGAGCACAACGGTCTGTTCTATGGCCTTTGGATTGATGGAAATGGCAGTACTCATTTTCATTGTACCACCTAGGCAATGGATTTAGTGGAGGTATTGGGTCTAGAGGTTTGAGGATGCCCCTTGCTTTCAATCTTTCATAAACTTTGTCCAGTGGTGCATACAAATCAGAGAATTGACGAGGAGTAGAATTGTTGCCAATGTTCCATGGCTGTTGTGGAGCGATTGCATTCACTACAGCGGGTGCCTTTCCATTGTTCCTTATCCGACGAAACCTTGAAGGATCTTCAACCTTGATAGTGCCATCGGTTATGGCGTCTTCCACTTG
Organism: Liquidambar formosana; assembly: GCA_039720395.1. Taxonomy (NCBI): domain Eukaryota; kingdom Viridiplantae; phylum Streptophyta; class Magnoliopsida; order Saxifragales; family Altingiaceae; genus Liquidambar; species Liquidambar formosana. The sequence goes on along the minus strand of JBBPBK010000200.1, from coordinate 94,655 downwards.
TGTCCCAGAACTAATCAGAGCTTTGAAAGTGGGGAAGTGATGAGCGAACAAGTGCTTGTGATATATAGGCAATAGGTTCTCGACTACCATTCGTATCTGTTCTTCTTCATTAGGCCTATCGAACATTTTAGAAGCTTTCTTCCTCCACCTAATGATGTAGGAAGAGAAAGATTCATTTGCCGCCTGTTTGGTAGTCTCCAAGTCTCTCCTTGTCACATCAACCTCCGTGTTATACTTGTAGTGATCGGTGAATTCTCTGCACACATCTTCCCACGTTCTAGTCTTCAACTCATCCAAACTTAGAAACCAATGCAGTGAAGAGGTGCTAAGTGATTCATGGAATAATTGGGCCATTAATTCCTCGGAAGCACCACGAGGTTGCATTGCTCGGACATACATTTTCAAATGAGTCTTAGGGCAACCCGTTCCATCAAACTTCTGTAACTCTGGCATCTTGAATGAAGTCGGCAATCTCGCTTGAGGGAAGAGAGAAAGAGTGTGGATATCCACAAAATCATCTGCACGGCGAATACCCTTCAAAGTCTTCTTCAAGGCCAACATCCTTACAGCCATCATCTTTTAGTCATCACTCATAAGAGGGTTTTCAGTGGTAGGGATGAAAGTGGATGATTGGGTATAAATGGGGATGTTTTGTAGTGGAGGTTGAGTATATGGAGGTGGTGGATTTGAGGCGATGATTGAGTATGTGGAAGTGGTGGATTTTGGGCTTGGCCCCTAACTTGGGCAGATGGGTTGGATTGATTATGGACAATGGGGACTTGAGTGTTGGGTATGGCATGATATGTAGGAACATTGTGGATGAGGATAGGGGTTCAGTTGTTGATCTCTTGTGCCATTCTTATTGCGGTTTCATACTTCACTGATACCTCTTCTAACTTCCCAAGTATGTCATTCAATAGCCTCTCAATCCTCCGTGGATCCGCTGGAGTCCCAGAAACAGATGTTCCCTCAGGTGTAGCTAGGTTATTCAATGCAAAAGTATCATCCATGGCGAGGTCTTGTTCGGTGCTTCCTCTGATCAAACGGCCTAAAGAGTCACGAGTCCAAGCCAGCACTCTATTACAACCAAATGACCCATACTTAGTTACAAAGTGACACAAAGCGCCTTTAGTCTCCACAATTGATTTAAACGGGTGGGTAATGGTCCAATAACATTCCTTTAGTTGGGCCTCTCATCCTTATAAGCCCAATGGGCTTTAGGTAAGAAGGTCATACTAAAGGGATGTAGGTTAATTGATTTTAAAGTCATGTTACCCCTTAAAATTAACCACCCACATAGCATTCATTCATATCTCCAACCGCATTCAAGAGCAAGAAACCGGATCACTGTACCGAGGGCTTTGTATCATCTTCTCAAAAAACTATGACATGAATTGTATTGCTATTCATTCCATTCACATTCATTCCCACAACACACATTCATGCCACACATACATTCATTCCATACACACATACATTCAAACACACATCCACTCTGTACCTACATTCATTCCACAAGCATGGTGACTTTAAACTAGGCGAGTCCATGTGTCCTAGACAGTCCACTATATGCACTAAAAAGGGTAGGATAGTGTCCCCTACTTGCTTGAATCAACCATATACCTATCACGTGTGGCATGAGGGATGCCGCATGAGTCAAGTGGTACGTGTTGATCCATTTAATATACCCAAGGGTAAAACCCAAGGATACGTGGCAAGGGGAGTTGATGGCTTCGCAAACATGACACGCGAGAACGAAGGGAACCGGGGTCAAGGCTAAGCCAATCAGAAAAGGTAAGGATACATCGACCTATCATTCAAATGCAATTGCACACACAATGCAATAAAGTAAACACACATTTAAACGTATGCAAGTGATTGATTTTAATTTAAGTAATTAAATTAGCCCATATAAATTCCTTGAGTCTAGTCCACTAATCCCCAGTGGAGTCGCCAGACTGTGAACCATGGGTTTTGAACCAGGGGGAAGGATAACCCTTCTTTTAAAAAGACTTGTAGAGATTTAAATTAATAAAAATCTGGTTTTTAAAAGGTTCACAAAAACATAACAAATAAGGAGTTGCCACCTCATTCTTAGGAAAAGAGGAAAACCATAAAAACAGTTTTTAAAGAAAACCTTTGAAAACAAACCACATGACTCCGATCAAGGAAAAGCAGGTCTATCAAAACAAGAGAGGATTCGGAGACTAAGTTACGATGTGGGAAGGTTCTAAAAAACATCCTATAGGCACCCACATCGCCCCAAAATGGGTCTCTAAATTTATATGGGCTATTTCAATCACTTCCTAATTAGTCACCATGCATATGTAAAGAATTATCCATAAATCATCCACATTCATTCATAGACATCCATAAAGCAAGTAAACATCCATAAAGCATGTAAACATCCATGAATAGATAAGAGAGATATGGAAAGCAGGTAAGAGAGAGAGAGAATAGGCAAACAAATCCATCCTATCCACTAGCAAATATGTGATGGATAAATGTATAAACCTGGGTCCATCCTACTCCTCTAGCATATATGTGATGGATAAATGGGTAGAAAGAAGGAGAAAGAAAGAAAAAGAAAACCTAGGATACTTAGTATCCTAGGGCGGACTTGAACATCAAATGAGCGCCTACGTACTTTACAAAGATGTAAGGATCAAAGTCCACGTAGTTCGATTGAGAAGGGGTTACTCCCTTTACATTGAACTATAAACCCTAAGTTTCCATAAATAAATAAAAAAAAAAAGAGTTTTAAAAGAAGAAGGATTTCCAAAAAAGGAATTTGAGAAAAGATAGAATTTGAAAAGAGACAGAACTCTTATCCAAAAAGAAGTTTGAAAGAAATAGAATTCTAAAAGAGATAAAACTCTAATAAAAACAGAATTTTAAGAAAAGTAGAATTCTAAAAGAGATAGAACTCTAATTAAAACAGAATTTTGAGAGAGTTGGAAACTTAGGACTTCTAATTCAAGGTAAAGACAATAACCCAAGGGGGGAGAAGAGAACAATTCACAAAAGACTTACCATGAACCACTTACCATATGCAAATTATCCTGAAACATCGAGAAAACACCAATTAATCACCCTATGTATTCTATAGGGCAATTATTAAGCTCAAACCAACCATATTCATGCTCAAATCATCATTAGAAGACCTAATTCAAATCTGGACAGAATACTAAACATGCATATAATGACCTAAAACTCATGCAAATAACAAAAATCAAAAGAAAAACACAATCCTAATATGCTCCTATATGTTCTAACATGCACAAAACTATCAAAAACATACTAAATATGAACTATCATGTTGAAAATATCATATGACAATCCTAAACATGAAAAGAAAATCTACCATGATGCCTTAGGTAAGTACTTTATGTAAGAATGTGAAATAACCATCTTTACAGCAAGCTTTCTTAAGTAAAACTATCCGGAGATAATTTTACGTAGAAATCACTCCGTATGAATGGTTTCTTCACATATCCTACATAAAATATATACCTAAGAATGCAAAGAAACTCACAGCGCACTTAAACACACTCCAAAAACCACCCATGCACAACCTCACCCTCTAAGGACGATAATTATCCTCAAAAATGATAATCATCCATACACCTATGAAGATGAGGCTTACACAGCAAGTGTCCTATACAAAAGATGCTTAAAATCATGCATATAATTGAACCATGAAGAGAAAACGGCCTAAATACATCAATTGATTTTTCATGCAAAACGCACCTCTATCCTTAAGAGAGAAACTATCCTAACAGCAAGCAATTCACAATCCTAATCCACGAACATGCATTCTCATCATATTTGAATCATATACACTCTAAAATATAGAGCATATATGATTCCTAATTCAATTCTAAGCCATAACTATGCAGAGAATGGAGTAGAAGAAGAAGGAATCGTAAAAGGATGCAAAGAAGACTTACAACAAAGCAAGGGTCTTCGTTGCGTTCTTCCTTCTCTTTGGCTTGGTTCCCTTCTAGTTCTCCTTTGAAATTGCAGTAGAAAGCCTCCTCCAAGTGATATGGGTGTGTGCAAACTTGTGGTCCCTCTCTCTCTTATGAATATGAAGTGTCAAATAAGCCAAAAGTCCCCTATGCTGATGAATGAGCCTCTATTTATAACCAACCAACCATATGAACCAATGGTTGAGATTAATTCACCATAAAATCAATCTAGGGCTGTAATTAAATCCCATGAATGTTAAACAACTCAAAACCACCTCCCAATAGGCTTAGAAGTCCTTTAGAAGGCTGAAATTCGGAGTGGTAGAGTCCCATTTCGTCAAAAACTCCAAAGGACAAAAATCAGGACGAAGGGCTTGGGTGACCGGTTGGGGTGAACCGGTCCAACCGGTTGAACCCAACCGGTCACCGAGAAGAACCCAAAAATTTTGGAATTCTAGCTCGGTTTGGACTCCGAACTTCAAACGAACTTAAATTCTTCATTTTAACTCCGATTTGAGTGATTCAAAAGCCAAAATTTCAAGGATTCAATGTAGAATAAGCCTAGAATATTCTTGAACCAAGAATCCCTAACCACAATCAGGTGGCTGAGTTTTCATGAGGCGATTACCCGAAAAAAGGTCAATTAACCATAGGGTAATGTGGTGAACCAATCCCAAACCTATCAATAAATTAAATTGGCACTTCAATTAGACTCATTTCATCATTCTAAGGTCAATGGAACACTCCGAAATAAATTTGGAAGTCAATTGGAAAATATACGAAGTAAAAGATGAAATTGCCCTCCAAGTCGCAAAAGTTCTAATTAGCTATCCAAACCTATCTGGAATTGAACCAAATTTGACACACATATCCAAAATGACCCTAGAAACTAAATGCAAGTGATGGGACTCGACAAAGAGTAAAAAATATGCATGCACTGATGACCTATTCTCCTAAGGCTTAAAAGGGCAAAATTATCCTTTAAGGCTTAGGGACTCCTAAATGCTTCTAAACCTATCCAAATGCTATCATGATCTCATGGGGATGAAAATGGGGTGTCTACACAAGCACTAAGGGGGCCAGCCAAGGGGGGAATCCCTCCTTGTGTGGGTTTTGTAATTTCTTAAAATTGCTCATTAACCCCTCTAACTTACATCCAATGCAAGTGTGGCCTAATAGAATTATTCTAGTACACACTTGCCTTTTCTCTCACAACTTAAAGTCTCGCTTTGCTTATTAGTGTGTGACCCATTAGGTTCACAACATTTAGTAGTAGGTAATAGCACATAGAGTGCCCAATGGAACACTTTCTATTAAGAGTCTAATTGGAATACTTTCCAATTCCCTAAATAATTATAACCAACTTAAATCAATTAGGGTTTCTACTAACCATGAGTAACATCTAGCAATGGCTCATAGTGTGATCCTAAGTGAGGTGAACATAAATCATACAAAGAACCCTTCAGTTATAGTTAAGATTACAATTACATCCTTTTATCAACACAATGCTTCTGATTAAACTAATAGGACATGGAAAGTCCTTAGTTTAATACTTTATGAACCTATCCAAAAAGTTAACTCATTAGATGCGCTATTAAAACCCTTTTTCATAGTAATCCTACTATGGCCATAGATTTACATGAGTTATATTTATGAGTGTTCTTGTGAAACATTCTCTCTCTTTTCCTGAACGTGATAAATCCCTTGTTGATCACTCATATACCTTTACACATGAAACAGTAGAGCCAATGAACACCCTTGTAAATCCTAGTGGAATATACAGTTAGTGCTATTAAACTTCTAAAGCTTTATGCATAAGACAACCATGGTATCTCATGTTTAAGGATTACTTGTACCATTATAACTATGAGAAACTGATTGACTGTAGACACCGTATTTTGTACCACCTAATTAACTTAAAGTAATGTATTCTGGAAACCTAATGATGAGGTTTATTGTATGTTTTGAGATAATGACAAAGCAATTCCTGACGAGTCGCCAAGATTGCAGCGGAAAAACTCCTAAATATATTGCCTTTTTACCTTTTATGTGTACGCACCAATGGGTGGTGCATATGCACTAGTATTCTATGCGTACGCACCACTTTACCTTTTTCAGGAATCTTCATATTTGTTTCCCACGACATGAGAGCATGGGGGAAGAGTTTGGGGAGTGGGAAGATTCCCACGGGTGTTCCCAACATGGGTAGGGGATGGGCTAGTCAGGGGGTGAGTTTACTAAACCTAATTTAACCCTATATATACCCTACTGATGGGATGGGCGAAGGACCTTCTTTTTTTGGATAGATCTTAGAGAGGCTGGATTAGAGAATGGCCAGAGAGAGAGAGAGATAAACCATATACTCACTAAAACACTAGAAAACCAGAGGAAAGAAAAGAGAGCATAATGTTATGATCCAAAGTTGCGAGAAGGGAATTGCTGCATCGATATTGGAAGCATTCAAACCTGAGGGGTACGTATCACCCATACACACATGTATGTATGCACTGTGCATTTATATTACATATTTGTTTTCATGAGTTATTGTTTAACATAATGATGTCATGTTATGCTTTTAAGGTCGGGAAAATCATTAGTAATGTTAGATTTAAAGGAAAATAGCTGTGACATGAGTTCTTGAATTGACGGATTTTTGGGTTATAAACTCAAGACTTTGACTTGAAAAATAATTATGATTCTGCAAGTTTTTTATGAACGATTTATGTGCGCTTGTAGTACCCCGCAAGAGCTTCAATTTGGTTTTTGAATCACTAAATTTGGTTAAGAAATGAGTGAGATAAGTTAGGGAGAAGTTAGCATGAGACAAAGCTCAATACTGCATTTTTCAGCTTCAACCCATTCTGAGGTTGAAGGTGAAGTGGACTATGATCCAGTGTGGGCGCACCCACCCATCGGCACCATGTTCCCTAGCATTTGAAGACCCTAGGTTGACCTGACTAACCCCAAATTCGACAGGCGGATTCATTTTGATGAGACCTACCATGCGGAACCCTTGGTTGACCATTTTGACCATAGTTTGACCAATCTTAACCATCGAGCATCTGAGCTAGGTTGGTGCGTACGCACCACTTCCTCGGGTAGAGATTTATTTTGTTTATTGTTATTTATTAGTTTAGTGTTAGGATAATTAGCTTTAATATTATATACATAGGTTTAATGTGAGTACGTGTGGGTGTTACGTTGTTTATTGTAGTTTATTCCAGTTTTGATTAATATAGATTAGATTATATCATTATAATATTAGTTAGGTTATTTTATTAGAAGTATGGTTAGAATATTTAATGTTAGCATGTTAGTTGGGCATTCTTGATATATTTAATGTTTGCACCTTTTTTATATATTAGCATATGCTGGTTGCTATTTTATAGATTAATTTAATGTTAGTAGTGCTAGTACTTTATTTATTAAATGTATGTTAGTGGTGATTGTAGTGAATAATGAAATTGTCATGTTAGTGCATATGCACTACTCCATGGTGCGTACGCACCCTATACCCTGACAAAAAGTTCATCTGCTTTAAATGATTATCTCGATTCCCTATAGTGCGTATGCACTATGGTCTAGGCACCCCTTTTTATTTATTTATTTATTTATTTATGTTGCTTTCTGTGAGTTATTATCTCTTGTATATTCTATCATACCGTGTTCCACTGACCATTTCTCCACTTGATTATCTTCTTATTTGCATCATTATTTGCGTGTTTGACATATTGTTGCATTTTTGCATGCTTAGGGTTGAATTTGATTAAATACCTTGATTAATTAAAGCCAACAATTATTTGTGGGGACTGGTTTCAACCAGGCATTTTTGGGTGCTTAATACCTTCCCAATGATGTACCCTAGCTCCGAACTCGAGTCTTTGGATAATGAATTTGAACCCGATTAAATGACTAAACACAGTTCCCAAAGCTAAATTGGGTGGCGACTCCCGTGGCGCTCACATTAATAGGTAGGTAAAAACTCCATTCAGTTTATCTCAAATTAAGATGATTATATTCAGTGTACCTATTCATATAACAAGCACCTACATGTTTGTCTTAGGATCTCCACATAAATAGCTTGGGATTAGCTATCCTCGTATAGAGCCAACATAACATGTGCTAGTCCTATGGTTCATTATTGTCCATCATAGTAAACCTTCAACTAGGAATGATTTAGGAGTTTACTATATATATATATATATATATATATATAGAGTCTCCTAATCACAACACTTTGTGATTTTATATTCTTCAGTCTAACTCTATGGACATATCATGTAAATATAAAATAAAATAAACATGATAGAATAAAGCCCTTTATTAAATAATAATAAATATAATTAACAATAAATGAAATCAATTGATTGTTCATTATCCCTAAAGTATCATCTCTATGATTGGCTGTAGGGCATACTACTAACAAGAAAAACTTATATTAATAACGAATTGGTGAGAAAAATACTTAGGTGTCTTCTTAAAGCTTGGGATTCTTTGACCACCTTTATTCTTCAAGCATGGGATTTTAACAATATAAGCCTTAGCGATTTAAGTGGCAACCTTACAACATATGAGCTTACTATGAAAGCTTGTAAAGATGTTGAAGAAGATAGTGACTTAAGTAAAGCATCAAGCGATAAAAATGTTGTAGCTCAATTTTGCTTAATAACACAAGAATAGGAGGTAAACTCTAATCTTAATGAATCCTCTAATTACGAAGAGTTTCAAATTGCTTTTGATGAGTTACTCTTGAAGAATGTGAAAACTTGTTCATAAAAATATTGTTTTGAAAAAGAAAAGAAAGTTTCTTCTTTCTCAAATGTTATTGAAAATTTGAATAATCTTAATGAGGACTTAAAGAGATAAAATGAGCAAGCTCTTTTGAAAAATCAATCTTTGTTATGCTTCGAAAAAGAAAATATTTCTTTAAAAGAAAAGATTGATAACTTGACCCCTACCTTGACCAAGTTTTCAAATGGCAAAGAAAATTTTGATAAAACTTTGAGGAGTCAAAGGTGTGTTTTTGGCAAAATCGATTTGGAAAAATTTTTCAAAAACTCTTTTTTCAAAACAAAATGAATTTGGAAGCCTAAAGGGGCTATAATTCTAAGTACTAACCTTCATGAATCCAAAATGGTTTGGGTACCAAATAAAGTTGCATAATCTTGTTTTGTAGGTATGCAACCTCAAGCATGAGCTTATTGAAAAATAATGGGAGGTAAATTCAATTCATACTCATGAACTTCCAAGGAATAATGCTTGAGCCTCAAAAGGTAGAAACCTTTTCATAAGGTGATATTAGTAAGAATTCCCTCTTTATTTATAAAAAGCTTTATTCTTTGAAGAGTGGAAGTATAAGCTTGCCAAGTGTGCTATGATTATAAAAATCAAATTAATGCATGATGATAATGTTTTGTATATTTATTCATTAATCTTGATATATACTCTTTTAATGAGATTGATGCATGAAATGACTTATATTGTATATCTCTTTCTATGAGTCTTATGTGCTTCAATATTTAAAATCTGAAAAATTCATGCTAGCCCAAGGTTTCTTTTCCCAATTGATATTTCAACAATTGATATTTATTCTTTTCAAAATCTTAGCTTATATACACATTATAAACTTGAAAGTACGATCTACATGATGATTTTGATGCTATTCATTAATATACTTATTATGAATCTCATGTATGGCGTGAAAACTTATCAGTTTAAACATACATCTTCTTAGTATTATGGCTATATATGAACATCATTCTTTTTTGTGATGTCAAAGGGGGAGAAATAGTAATGATGATTGATGTTATATTCTCTTTGTACTTGATGATTATATGATTTGGGGGAAGAATATGACTTAAGGGGAGCATATATAATATTCTTTGGGCTTAATGTAAAAATGCATGATGATCTTACATTTGATATATTTTGGTATCATGCATACATTAAATGGTGTAAATGCATATTTATGATAACCATTGGTATTACTTGCATGCTCTATTTAGTGGTATCATTATGCATATTGTTAAGGGAGCATGAAAATTGTGTTTATTTACTATTCTCTAACAATTTTAATGCTTATTGTTTTATGATCAACATCATGTCGGGAATCGAACTAGAAGGAAAAACAAAGTGCGGAATATAAAAATTTTTCCTAAACGTTTCCACAGCCCATGAATCTAATTATGTTATAATACAAAATCCAAAACCTTAACTAGAAAGGGTTAGAATACTCACAATTTGATTGTCTTCTTCCTTTGCTCTAAGCTATGAATCCAGACAGCAGAGAACGAGCAGTCCAAGTGTATTGCCTCCAATAGTATCCACACCTAGCAAGAGCTTCAAGTCCTTTTCCTTCTTTCCCTCCTTATTGCTAGAATAGGAGAAGAGAGGAAAGAGAGAGAGCTCCTTAGTGAACTCGGCTAGGGCAAGAGTGAGGAGTGTGATTGTTAGTCACACATCACATGTGTGACTATATATAGCCCACTAATAGGGCTGGCTATAATGGGGAATCCTATTCCTCATATGTTTATAAGTTGTAATTATCTCATAATTGCAACTTAACCCCTCTAGTTTATATCCTATACAAACTTAGCCATCAAGAACTATTCTTTATTCACTTATACCCTTTCTCTCATAAACTTTAAAGCTCCCAATGCATGATCAGTGTGTGACCCATTGGGTTCACATCATCAAGTAGTAGAAATAGCACAAGGTGTGCACAATGGAACTCTTTCCATTAAGAGTCTAATTGGAACTCCTTCTAATTCCCTAATTGATTATAACTCACTTATATCAATTAGAGCTTCTACTAACCATGAGTAACACCTAGCATATGGCTCATGGTGTTGTCCTTAATGAGGTGAATTGATATCTAACATAGAACCCTTCTATTATAGTTTATAGGTTACAATTACATCCTTCTATCTACACAATGTCTCCAATTAAACTAATAGGACATAGAAGTCTGTCAAGTCCCTAGTTTAATTACTTTATACTCAATCATGAATATCAACTTATTGATGAACTCATGGAAACTCTTCTCCATATTCATCCTACCATGGCCATGGATTTAATGAGTTATATTATGAGTGCTGCATGAGACATTTTCTCTCTTTTTCCTAAGAGTGATGGATTCCTTGTTGATTACTCACATGCCTTCATACATATAGCAGTACGGCCAATGAACACCTTTGCAGACCCCTATAATGATCTGCACTTAGTGTTATCAAACTTCTAAAGCTATATGCATAAGACAACTATGGTGTCTCAAGTCTAAGGATTACTTGTACCACTATAACAATGAGAACTGATTGACATGCAGGTTAAAACTCCACTCAGTTGATCTCATATCTTTGGTCACATTTAGTGTACCTATTCTAGTAATAGGCACCTACCTATTGGTTGTAGTGTCTCCACACAAATAGCTTGAGATTAGCTATCCTCCTAAAGAGTCAACCTAACAAGTGCTAGTCCTATGGTTCATTATTGTCCATCATAGTGAACCTTCAACTAGGAATGCTTTAGGAGTTTAGTACAGAGATACATTGATAGTTTCAAAATTACAACTCTTTATAATTCCATATTCTCAACTCTAACTCTATGGACATATCATATAAATATAAATGATGCATACAAACATAATAGAATAAGCCCTTTTATTAATTCAATAATAAATGTGACATACATAAATGAAATCAAATGATTGTTCCTTATCCCTAAAGCATCATCTCTATGATTGGCTGTAGGACATAAAACTAACACATCAATACTTTGTTATCATAAAAAAAAGGAGGAGTTAGCCTCAAGGTTTTATTCCATGAATATATGATGATTTTGATGATAACAAAACATTAATGATTATGTGCTAATGTTTATCATTGAAGTTGATCATTATAAGTTAGGTTTTTCTATGCTCAAATGTGCTATCATAAGAAGAAAGTCAAAGAGAATAAGAGAAATGAAGAGCCTCAAGGAAGAGAAGATTAAACTCTCAAGAACCCCATTAAGAGAATACTTGAAGATATTAGAGACTTCGGTATTTAGATGGCTAAAAGTCAAGTTTGAGAAAGTTGAAACTTTGAGAAGGCTAAAAGTCAAGTTTGAGAAGGCTGATAATTTTCAGACGATTGAAAATTATTTTAAGACGGCTGAAAGTCAGACCAAGAAGAGACGTTTTAAACCTTCTCTGGAATTTTTAGATAGCTCATTTAAGATGGCTGAAATTGTTTTTGAGACGGCTAAAAATATTTTCAGCCAACTAAAATCCTCTTTTTGACAGAATAACGGCTAGTTTTCAAAGTGCGATTTGACCTAAAGTGCTCCAACGACTATATTTTCAAAAGGGCTCATACCAAACAGTCATAAACCATCAAAGCCTACTTAAATGGTGTCTCAAACACTTTGAATACATGGATTAATAAAAGGAAAAAGATTATACTCTTCATATCCATTATCAAGCCTTAGATCCATATACTTGAGCTTTCATTGTTCATATCATATTATATTGAATTTAATTCTTCATTCACTCTATCAAAAGGGATTTGTTGTTGTTCTACATTCACATCTATCTTTGAGAGAGATTGAGGGTTGGACATAACCCTTGTTGAGCAAAAGGGATTTACTTGTTGTAGAGGTTTGATCAACACCCATAAGTAGATTAGGTTTGATCTTCACCCGGAAAGAGATTGTGTAAATGTTTGATCTACACCCATAAGTAGATTGGTCAGTAGATTTGGAATCCTCAAGCAGAGTTCTTGAGGCAAGGACGTAGGCGGGAGAGCCGAACCTTGTTATATCTTGTGTTTGATTTCTCTAACTCTCTCTAACTTATTTGCTTTCATTAATTGTGCTATTAGCATCATTATTTAATTTACTATATTTGCAAAAGTTTTTAAAGTTCCATATATTTTGCATCAACCCAATTCACCCTTCATCTAGGGTTGATATTTGGGCCAATAAAGTTAAACCAAAGAGTCCTTTTATATAGACTGTTGCTACCTTAAAAAGGATTTTCCTTGATGGGACGACCCCAGGGTCATCTGTTTGGTGGGTGTGTGGAATGAGGGTTGTGGAAATTGATCAAGTTCAATTTAAGGGTGCCTTGAGGACGTGATTGGTCATCCTTTGGTCAGTTAGAAAATGGGTTCTTAAGATCCCAAAATAAGTCCATTTGAGGTCTTATCAACAATAGGTCCATTTGAAGCCTATTTGAGAATTGAATGACTCCTAGTGGTTTGTGAGACTAAAAATTGAGGGTAAGGGGGTTTGGTTACGAGTGGGGAAGGTGTCAGGCACCCTACATCGCCCGTTGGAATCCAACGGTTCCCGATTTTGACAATGTTTCTGTTTAAATCCCCATTTGATATTATTGATTTCTTTCACGAGTAATTTGACATAAAATACCCTTTTTGAAGTGTGGTGAACTTGCTATTTAAAAAGAGATCCCTAAGGGCTTTTGAACAAGGTTTTAAAAATATGGGTGTTTGAAAATGTGCCTTTAAGGTTTTTGTAAACGAGAACCTTTTGAAAAGACCACAAATTCGCCTTCCTTCTCATGGATATCTTAGGTCAAATTGATTAACTCCCAATGGGTAGTATCTCTATCTTGCAGTGGTAAAAATCAATCCTTTTACAAAGGAATGGAAATGGAAATGATGTGATTCCATTTTTAATGAATTAATATCAAGTGCAAATCTACTTTGGATTCTTAGGAAACTCGGGACTTTTGAAGTCAATGAAATGTTTTAAGAAAAAATATGCTTTTTGAAAGCATTTTGAAAATAAGGAAATGTTCCCTTTTGAAGGGAAAAAATGATCTTTTGAAGACAGGGTTCCTTTTGAAGGAAGAGAAATGTATCTTTAAGTGAAAAGGGGCACTTTTGAAGTGTAAGGGACATCTGTTTATGTAAAATGAAAGTGAAACTTTATGATTCTTAGCCCAACTAAAAGGCATCCTGCATGGAATGATGGTTTTGGGAAATTGACTTTTGTAAGGAATTGCTGTAGAAAAAAACAAGAATGTGGAAGAAAGTAAATAACAAAATTTTCATTCAATTCCTTGAAACCATGAATCTGATTGTGATATAGTACAAAACAATAAAACCTTAATTACAAAGAGAAGGTTTAAAACTTACAGTAGGTCCTTAAGACGATTGATTGATCTTCAAATGAACAAAAATCTAGCAGCACAAATGTCCTACCTCCATGGTATCCACACCAAGCAAAAGTCTTCAAGTTGTCTTCTAGTTCTCTTTAGGGTTTGCTAGAATAGAGAAGGAGAAGAAAAGAGAGAGAGATAGGCTTTCTCAAACTTGGCCTAGAGAGAGAGTGGAGTGTATTGTAGTGTGTCTTAACACATGCTAGTGTGCTATTTATACGCACACCACAAGGCCAGCCAAGGGGGAATCCCACTCTAAGTGGGATTGATAATTTCCCTAAATTGCACTTTAACCCTTATTTTTTACATCAAATGCAAGTATGGCCCCAACGAACTTTTCTCAATGCACTAATGCCCTTTCTCTCATGACTTAAAGTCCCTCTTCACTTATTGGTGTGTAACCCGTTGGGTTCACAACATTTAGTAATACGTAATGGCACAAAGAGTGCCCAATGGAACACTTTCCATTAAGGGTTTAATTGGAACACCTTCCAATTCCTTAATTGATTATAACTTACTTATATCAATTAGGGCTCCTACTAACCATGAGTAACTCCTTTTCCATAGTCATCTTGCTATAGCCATAGACTTACATAAGTTATATTGTGAATGTCAATTATGAGACATTCTCTCCCTTTTCCAGAGAGTGATAGATTCCTTATTGATCACCCATATGCCTTCACACATGAAGTCGTAGAGCCAATGAACACCCCTGTAAACCCCAGTGGAATATACAATCAGTGCTATTAAACTTCTAAAGCTCCATGCATAAGACAACCATGGTGTCTCAGGTCTAACGATTACTTGTACCACTGCAACTATGAGAAACTGATTGACAAGCAGGTAAAAACTCCATTCAGTTTATCTCAAGACTTTGGTCACATTCAGTGTACTTGTTTATTTATACAACAAGCATCCATATGTTGGTTATAGTGTCTCCACACAAATAGCTCAGAAACTAGCTATCTTCCCAAAGAGCTAACCTAACATGTACTAGTCCTATGGTTCATTATTGTCCATCATAGTGAACCTTCAACTAGGAATGATTTAAGAGTTTAGTATAGAGATATATATATACAGTCTCATAATCACAACACCTTGTGATTTCATATTCTCAACTCTAACTCTATGGACATATCATGTAAATATAAAGAATAGAATAAACATAATAGAAAAGCCCTTTTATTAAATTAATAATAAATGTGACATACAATAAATGAAATCCTATGATTGTTATTTATCCCTAAAGCATCATCTCTATGATTGGCTGTAGGGCATACAACTAACACTTCTTGTGATAAAAGGACATTTTTGGGAAAGGGAGCATGTGCCTTCTTTTATGAAAAGATTTATTCGAGTCATCCTTGGAATCAACTCTTCAATTGAAACTTTAGTGTACTCACTGAAGGTCTCGAAAATGTTTCTTTGTAAACGATGCGCATGTTAACATCTTGTTTGGTGACAAAAATATTCTTTTTGAACTTAAAATCATAATCTTTATTTAATAAAGATGGTAATGTTGTCAAAAATGGTTAGTGGTAAAATGGTCCCATGCAGGCATGAACATAACCTTCTTTGAAAAATCAAACCTTTTAGTGGGAATCTGAGATGTAAAAAATCACTTTCAATTCCAGGAGACTTTTTGGAAAATTATTTGTGGGGATTTTGAAGCATAAAGAATGGTGAGGAGGAAATCTATCCAAACTTGAAGCGCACTTGAATTAATTGAATAAAAATGTAATCAACTAAATCTCTTAAGGATTGGAATTTTACTATGTGACATAGTGACACACAGGAGTTCCTAGATTCTTGGTAGGATTATTCATTGGTATTTGGAGGGTTAATTGATTAAATCCATTTGATGGTGGCATACTATTATACTAGGGATGAGTTTTTAAGCACTTGGTGCTGTAAACTTTTATCCATAGCATAATAACCTACCTCGAGTCCTCAATTAATCTTTATTCACATGGGAATAGAATGGTTAAAAAAAAAATCACATAGCATGAAATTTGAGATAAACATATTCAAAAAATCAAAAGATACATAAACATAGTCAACCTTGGCAAGGTTTGGAAATCATGAATGCGATGTTTATTACTTTGATAATCACAAGTATATGTACAAAAATGAAATGGGCCAAGTGACCACAAAATAAATATTACACAAATATTGAGGCAAAAGAGTCGCAACGACTACAACCCAAAGGATAGCTAAAGTCATAGCCTCTAAAAATTAAGAATTAAATAATTAAAAACTGATAATGTACAAGCATTGGGGTAAAGAGTCGCAACAACCACAACCCGAAGGATAACTAAAGCCATAGCCTCTAAATAAATAAGTATATATATATATAAGTGTAGACACCCCATTTTCTGTTGGGAATCGAACAAGAGGGAAAAATACAAGTGCGGAATATAAAAAATTTTTCCTACGATTCCCAATCCCATGAATCTAACTATGCATAACACAAAATCAAACCCTAACTACGAAGAGGGTTAGAACACTTACAGGATTTTTGTCTTCTCCGTTTTGCTCCAAGCTTCTACTCCGGATAGCGGTGAATGAGCAGCCCAAGTGTGCTGCCTCCAACGGTATCCACACCTAGCTAGAGCTTCAAGCCTTTTCTTTCTTCTTCCTTGTTGTTGCTAGAGGTGGAGAAGAGAGAGAGAGAGAAGAGAGCCTCCAAGGGGCTGGACGGCTAGGGTTTATTGTGCAAGCCTCTTCTGCCATGTCACACATAAGTGTGACTTATATAGGCAGCCCACTAAAGGGGGCTGGCCATGGGGAAGAAACCCTAATAGGGTTATGTGTAATTACTCTTAATTGCACATTAACCCCTATTATTTGTATCAAATACAAATAGGCCCATAAAGAACTATTCTTTATTCACTAAAACCCTTTCTCTCATAGACTTTAAAGCCCTTCTTGCATGATTAGTGTGTGACCCATTGGGTTCACATCATTAAGTAGTAGGAATAGCACAAGGTGTGCACAATGGAACTCTTTCCATTTAGGGTCTAATTGGAACTCCTTCCAATTCCCTAATTGATTATAACTCACTTATATCAATTAGGGCTTCTACTAACCATGAGTAACACCTAGCATATGGCTCATGGTGTGGTCCTTAATGAGGTGAATAGTCATTTACAAAGAACCCTTCTGTTATAGTTTATAGGTTACAATTGCATCCTTCCTTCAACACAATGTCTCCAATTAAACTAATAGGACATGGAAGTCTGTCAAGTCCCTAGTTCAATTACTTTATACTCATTCATAGATATCAACTCATTGATGAACTCATGAAACTCTTTTCATATTCATCCTACCATGGCCATGGATTTAATGAGTTATATTATGAATGCTATATGAGACATTCTCTCTCTTTTTCCTGAGAGTGATGGATCCCTTGTTGATCACTCACATGCCTTCATACACATAGCAGTAGGGCCAATGAACACCTTTGCAGACCCCTGAATAGGATCTGCACTTAGTGTTATCAAACTTCTAAAGCTACATGCATAAGGCAACTATGGTGTCTCAGGTCTAAGGATTACTTGTACCACTATAACAATGAGAAACTGATTGACAGGCAGGATAAAACTCCATTCAGTTTATCTCATATCTTTGGTCACATTCAGTGTACCTATTCTTATAATAGGCACCCACTTGTTGGTTGTAGTGTCTCCACACAAATAGCTTGAGACTAGCTATCCTCCTATAGAGTCAACCTAACAAGTGCTAGTCCTATGGTTCATTACTGTCCATCATAGTGAACCTTCAACTAGGAATGCTTAAGGAGTTTAGTACAGAGATATATCTATAGTCTCAAAATTACAACTCTTTGTAATTCCATATTCTCAACTCTAACTCCATGGACATATTATGTAAATATAAATGATGCATATAAACATAATAGAATAAGCCCTTTTATTAAATCAATAATAAATGTGACATACATAAATGAAATCAAATGATTGTTCCTAATCCCTAAACAATCATCTCTATGATTGGCTCTAGGGCATAATCCTAACAATCTCCCACTTGCACTGAAGCCAATCGACCATGTATCGCATACCTATCTTCTCAAGATGTTGGTCTTAGACATAACCAATTATGTTTTAAAGCTTTATTCAATAGGTCTACAAAAACTTTTGTAGATAATATCTTTTGTAATGTATCTATTACCTCTTCCAATGATTCCTCTAATCACTTGGAATTGTCACTCTATGAGTTTGGACTTTTGATGAGACCGTGATTCCTATACTTGAGCTATAGACCCATTGTTGTCACAAAACAAGGTGTGGGCAACTCAATGGAAGGAACAACTCCAAGTTCTAAATGAACTTATAGATCCAAATAGTCTCCTAGACAATGCGACAATTAATTCACCCTTAATAATGGAATCCACTGTATCTTTCATACAGTTCTTCCATTAAGTATTTCACCAACTAAAGTGAATATAAAATATACCCCATATGGATTACATCCAAATCCATATACCCATCTACTATGAGTTTACAATTTCCATATACAATCCAATATTCCAAATTTGAATTGACTGATAACTATTTGTAACAATTACAACATAATAGATATCAGGTTCAATACATAGTGTAGAATAAGGCTTCTTAACACTTTAAGAACCTTACTTGTGTTATCCTACGGCATATGCCCTTGAATAATGAATTCTTATCTGAAGTAAATCAGACCTCCCTTAGAATTCTCCATGTTGAACTCCTTCAACATTTCAACTATGTTTGATGATTTGGAGATACTTAGCAATCTATATGATCTATCTCTATAGATCTTGTTGGATGCTTCTGCCAAATCTTTCATGAATTAGTTTTTCTCCAAAAACCAAAACGATTAGGATGTCATTCATATATCATTCATAATGATTAGGATGTCATCTATACTTAGGATAAAGAAAAACGATCGCACTCCCACTAACCTTTTATACACTCATGGTCCATCTATACAATGAGAGAAATCAAACAATTTGATTACTTCAACTTTATAGATGTTCTAATTATGAGAACCTTGTAGTCTATTAAATAGACTTCTATAACTTACACACTTTTATGGTTTTTCACCATTTGATATAACATCTTTATATCCTTTTTGACATATCTCATATTCAAAATGTGTGTTTATAGATAACAAGATCCAAATGGATTTCAGCATAACTATTATCAAACAAGTTTCTTTATAGACAACTTTTTGCCTATGTTGATAACATTCTTAAATAGCCAAGCCTTTTAGGTCTCTACCTGTCCATATTGGATTTAATGACTCTTAGTCATTTCTCAAGTTGATGTCAAACATCGCCTAGTCATAATCAATAGGATTATCTTGGTGATCTTTATCACCAAAGAACAATTCTTTCACATTCTAATGGAGATACAATATCTCTCCTATGTTAAAGAAATATCCAATTTGATCTATGAAAAGAATGTGGTGTAATTAAAGGTTTTGCCTCAACAGAGACAAGGGTTGGATCTTTGTTCGTTTGTGGCTTTATAGACAATTCTATAAATTCTATCTACTTTTCCATTTTTCTTGAATGAACTCTTTCTCAAGAAAATCTAGCAAACATCCTAATGGACAACTTTTGTTCATTAAGGTAATAGAAATACTATCCCAACCACTTTTGGGATATACCACAATTCAACACTTACTTGACCTTATTTCCAGATTGTCTACATTATGTTTCTAGACAAACGTAGCATAAGCCCAAGCATTAACTTCTTTAAGTTGGGTTACTTCCCATATCATATCTGATATAATTGGGACAAAACTGGAGTGAACCCTAAATTATCAATATGTAGCAATTTTAAGGTATATCCTATACGGATACATTAGTAAAACTCATCATGGGTCAAACCATATCTTAATAGGGTTCAATTCGTTCTCTTAGATTCACCATTGAGCTATGGTATTCTAAGATGAGTCTACTGTAATTGAATGCATGCTCTACATGACTATATACATCACAATGTATTAATCAAATTATAAATGTAACTCTTTCACTTCACCAAGTAAAAGATGGGTTTGGTCATCTCATAACCAAGTCATAATCGTTACATTTAAATGAGAGTCTCTACATCTCTTGTATTCTCGGAATACGTTGCATTCGCTCTAATTAGTCATTTAAATTCAGAAATCAAATTTCTAGAATGTCTTAAATGACCCAGTTAAGAAATAAGTTCCCAAAATTAATCTAGCAACTCTTGCTCTATTAAAATTTTTTTAAAGGTAACTTATTATCTACTTAACTTTCTGCTTCGATTTAGATTACACTAGAATCCAAAAACCAAGAAGCAAATCTAACCAACAATTTAGTTTAGAGCATGAACCAAAACTTCAAAAGTTTGGTTCTTCTAGGAAGACTGATACTTTATCAAGTTCCCTTTACAATACCTTATGTTTACTACAAGATAATTATATTTCTTTGTCTTTGACTTTTCAAGACTTGCTTTCCTCTATGCTTCCATTTTAAATCACATCTAGCTTCTCAAGCTATTCTATGTGATTAATCATTTTTCAAAAGAATGATTATTAATAAACAACTTTTATTACATCCTAGTCCAGAAGAAGTCCTTTATAACTACTATACTTTATAGTATTATTTTACTCACTATACAACCTTTGTATGTGATGTAGGACATCAAAGGCACTTGCATTGACTAATTTTGCTTCTGAAGCTCATTGGTCATCAATACTATCATATAGCATGGCAACAAGATGCCAATTGCGCATAGTGTCTTTTTCTTCTTAGGATGTTTTATGGAGGGCCTTTAATAAAAGGCCTAATAGCATATAAACAATCTTTTGAAATTGAGAACAATTTTCAATTTCCTAAGTCAATCAAAGGAATCGGGTTTAGTCAAACTATCAATATCCTATATTAGGAAATAGGGGTTTTGAGGTGAGTAATTAGGTAATCTACATAAACAAAGAATTAGATTTCATTTTTATCCATAATGATTGGGTCTTTAATCATATGGTACCTCCCACTATTTTATCAAATTCCATACACCCTCTAATGGAATTCGGGAATCTCATTCCTAATGGGGATTGGGGTCCCACTGTGACCTAGAAGCCTCACATGTTAGTTTCTTGACTTCTAACCCACAATAAGAAGACAACTCTTTGTCTATTGCTTCATAAGCAAGTTCCAATCGTTTTGCCTCCAGGGAACATACACCTCACATGTTAGTTTCTTGGAATACTTCCCTAGTTAAGTTAAACCCATCATTCACACAGGTATGTTTCACCAAATATATACCTCACATGTTAGTTTCTTGGTATATACCAGTTTAGGCACCCCATGATATCTCATATGTGATAGTTTCAAGTAATGTCTTTAACATGGGTAGCTCCTACATGTCTGCAGCCAGGTACCCACATTAAGGGACGTTAGATGATCCTATAATGATGGAAGGCGATGAAGAATTCATTCCCCAATGACTTCTCCATTTTCAACTTAATATTAAATAAGAGGGGTTTAAAGGGTCTCATCAAATTAACATGCATCCTATGTATCAAAATTTAAACGTATAAATTATGCTATTTATAATCATACATCTCATGCTATTATAAATCATACATCGCATGCTATTATATATCAACATATATAAAGTACCATATTTTGATATTAGTCCCTAAGTGAATAGGTAACATATACCAAACTATGGTATTGGAGCTAAAACAATTATCTCATAAATTAAAGCTCCCACTATGATGATTATGGACTTTGAGAGGATTCAATCCAAGCCAATAGATTGAATCCAAGGTCTAAGGTGGGTGTAGGTGATCGTAAAATAAACCATTCGTAACATGCATGCTTTCTTGAAACACTTCTCTAAGCTTTCAAGTCCTTCAATCTGCTCCCTTGGCTTGATGGTCTCCACCATTGGCTTGTTGGGCTCTATCATGCTCCTTTGGGTCCACCATGCTCCTTAGTGCGCTCTCAATTACATAACATTTACATAATTTAAAGAAAGGGATACATAAGGGGAATGTGGGGTACATAAGAGAATGATAGAGAGAGAGGGAGAGGGAAGGTGGCATGCAAGCCCCAAATAAATTACATCACCTTAATAAAATTACAACTCTTGTAAATAATAACATCCCATTCATAAGACGGCCAATCACAATTGGTTTAAGGGGTATAGTCCATAATCATCATCCAAACACATACATACAATCTCATTGCATAATGTAAAGAAAAACTGTAAGCATTAAGACATATGGGCATTATGGTAATTCTCTTGAATGATTTACATTAATCTCATTAATGCATCCTAATCTTATTAGGTTTAAACAAAAATATCCAGAATTAAATAAAGTCTTAACATTTAAGACATTTAGTTTCAATTAATCAAATTAATAGAAACATATAAAGTTTCCTAAAATAACTCTAATATCCAATATTAGGGTTTCCTTATTTAAACAAAACAATTTCATTTAATTAAGAATTTCCAGATTTTAATTTAATCCCCAATTGTATTTTAAACCATTTAAAACATTATAAAATTAATCAATATTAATTAAATAATTAACATGGGAATTAAATAAAATCAATTAAATGATGAATTAGTGTATTAGGGTTTCCTAAAACCCTAAACCCTAAATGCATAACCCTAAACCCTAAATGCAAGCCCTAATCATTAAATGCCTTATGATTGGTCATTTAATAACCAATCATTAAAACCCTAGGTTCATACGGTATTTAATAAAAGGGATTAGGGTTTAATTAATGCCAAATAGGGTATTTATTACCCTTAATAAATTACACTAATTAGGGTTATCAAAACCCTAACCCTAGACATCATTAATGGTATTAATTATGCCCTAACAATTAATAACCATGATTGGTCATTTAATGACCAATCATTAACTCTTAATTAAGGTAATTAATATTCCAATTAGGGTTTTAATTAATGCCATAATGAAATTAGGGTTTCATCATTAACTCAAAATTAGGGTTTCATCCTTAACTCTACGCAGCCGTCACTACCAGGGGGCTGCCTGAGCTAGGCTAGGCTGCCATGGCCACCAACGACTGTGGGAGGCCATGGCCAGTCACGGGAGAACATCCTAGGGGTGTGGGACAAGCCTCTGGACATGTGAGAAGTGGTGGAAGTGGCTGCCATCATCAAGAACAATCAGGGTTTCCAAAACCCATTGCTGGAGCCATTGTTGCAGACCTTGAAGGTCACAATAGCTTCTCAATCCCTATCAATTCGACTCCTCCATTGAAACCAGCTTTGTATCATGTCCCTACATGAAATACTAAGCTAATAGAAGAGGTTTGGATGATCAAATCATCACCAATTGTTCTAAACAATTAAAACAACAGTAGGCTGCCCAGAATTTGACAGCATACTATCCATGGTCAGAAATTGATTTAAAACCCAGCAAGATGAATGAATTAGGCTACCAAACAACTTTTCCCAGTATCCTACATGTCTTAGGAAACTAATGCAATTGGTTTCATGCAATTTGGAGTTCCCTAACTCAAGTTCTAATCAAAACTCCATTGATGACTTTTCTGCAGAGAAAATCTGCTATGCTGTTCATGAAAAATTTTCAAACTTTTTGAATCTTTTTCCATCAAAACCTTTTTGAAACTTAAAGAAAATCATATACGCATGATATATAATGATCCTACAATGATCTTCCATCATAAATACAGCAGCGTTAATTAGAATTAATTGCAAGAACCTTAGGGTTCTAAAACCCAGATTCAGCCTCCATGGTGTTCTTCTCCTTCTTCCTTCTGTTCTAGCATCTTAATCCAATTATGATGCATCTAAATGCTTGGGAACCTTTCCCTACCATGTCTAGAACATAACCCAAGTGGTGGCAACCATTGCCATGCCTTTGATCTCCATCAATAACTCAAAGTTGTGGCTATTGCATCATTCCCGAGCAAAACTGTCTTTCCAGACAGCCTGTAGTAAAAATTCATAACTTTCACTACAGAACTCGGATTGACGCACCGTTTGTTGGGTTGGAAAGCTTATTCAAAGAGCTTTCTAACCATATATGGCTCGAAAATTTTGGAGAAGAACTCTGAATTCGGCATGCAAAACAAGATGACGGTTTTTCATGGCTACCATGAAAACTGCTCATAACAGTTTTATAAAACCCTAGTTTCCTTATTCTTCTTCTTCAAACTCAAACCCTATGCAACCTATTGCATCCATGGCTACACTTAACCATCAATTAGAAGAGGAGTAGAAGAGAATTGACCTAGGGTTCCAAACCCTAGGTTCAGCCATGGAGGAAAACCAATTATGCAGAAAATTTTTGCAGAAAATTTTTCCAGATTTTTGAATCATTCAACTACACCATAATTACAAGCCCATATGTATTTTGTATTATGCATAATCATGGCTCTGATACCACTGTTGGGAATCGAACAAGAGGGAAAAATACAAGTGCGGAATATAAAAAATTTTTCCTACGATTCCCAATCCCATGAATCTAACTATGCATAACACAAAATCAAACCCTAACTACGAAGAGGGTTAGAACACTTACAGGATTTTTGTCTTCTCCGTTTTGCTCCAAGCTTCTACTCCGGACAGCGGTGAATGAGCAGCCCAAGTGTGCTGCCTCCAACGGTATCCACACCTAGCTAGAGCTTCAAGCCTTTTCTTTCTTCTTCCTTGTTGTTGCTAGAGGTGGAGAAGAGAGAGAGAGAGAAGAGAGCCTCCAAGGGGCTGGACGGCTAGGGTTTATTGTGCAAGCCTCTTCTGCCATGTCACACATAAGTGTGACTTATATAGGCAGCCCACTAAAGGGGGCTGGCCATGGGGAAGAAACCCTAATAGGGTTATGTGTAATTACTCTTAATTGCACATTAACCCCTATTATTTGTATCAAATACAAATAGGCCCATAAAGAACTATTCTTTATTCACTAAAACCCTTTCTCTCATAGACTTTAAAGCCCTTCTTGCATGATTAGTGTGTGACCCATTGGGTTCACATCATTAAGTAGTAGGAATAGCACAAGGTGTGCACAATGGAACTCTTTCCATTTAGGGTCTAATTGGAACTCCTTCCAATTCCCTAATTGATTATAACTCACTTATATCAATTAGGGCTTCTACTAACCATGAGTAACACCTAGCATATGGCTCATGGTGTGGTCCTTAATGAGGTGAATAGTCATTTACAAAGAACCCTTCTGTTATAGTTTATAGGTTACAATTGCATCCTTCCTTCAACACAATGTCTCCAATTAAACTAATAGGACATGGAAGTCTGTCAAGTCCCTAGTTCAATTACTTTATACTCATTCATAGATATCAACTCATTGATGAACTCATGAAACTCTTTTCATATTCATCCTACCATGGCCATGGATTTAATGAGTTATATTATGAATGCTATATGAGACATTCTCTCTCTTTTTCCTGAGAGTGATGGATCCCTTGTTGATCACTCACATGCCTTCATACACATAGCAGTAGGGCCAATGAACACCTTTGCAGACCCCTGAATAGGATCTGCACTTAGTGTTATCAAACTTCTAAAGCTACATGCATAAGGCAACTATGGTGTCTCAGGTCTAAGGATTACTTGTACCACTATAACAATGAGAAACTGATTGACAGGCAGGATAAAACTCCATTCAGTTTATCTCATATCTTTGGTCACATTCAGTGTACCTATTCTTATAATAGGCACCCACTTGTTGGTTGTAGTGTCTCCACACAAATAGCTTGAGACTAGCTATCCTCCTATAGAGTCAACCTAACAAGTGCTAGTCCTATGGTTCATTACTGTCCATCATAGTGAACCTTCAACTAGGAATGCTTAAGGAGTTTAGTACAGAGATATATCTATAGTCTCAAAATTACAACTCTTTGTAATTCCATATTCTCAACTCTAACTCCATGGACATATTATGTAAATATAAATGATGCATATAAACATAATAGAATAAGCCCTTTTATTAAATCAATAATAAATGTGACATACATAAATGAAATCAAATGATTGTTCCTAATCCCTAAACAATCATCTCTATGATTGGCTCTAGGGCATAATCCTAACATTTTCATCCCTAGGAGTTCATGAACTCATTTCATGAGTTATTGAAGCATTTAGAAGTCCCTAAGCCTTAAAGGACACTTTTGCCCTTTTAAGCCTTAGGAGAATAGGTCATCATTGCATGCATAATTTTGTCTCTTTGTTGAGTCCCATAACTTGCATTTAGTTTCTAGGATCATTTTAGATATGTGTGTCAAATTTGGTTCAATTCCAGATAGGTTTGGATAGTTAATTAGAACTTTTGCGACTTGAAGGGCAATTTCATCTTTTACTTCATATATTTTCCAATTGACCTCGAAACTTGTTCTGGATTGTTTCATTGATCTTAAAATGATGAAATGAGTCTAATTGAAGTGCCAATTTAATTATTGAATAGGTTTTGAATTGATTCACCTTATTATCCTATGGCTAATTGACCTTTTTTTGGTTAACCGCCTTATGAAAACCCATCCACTTGACCATGGTCAAGGATTTTTGGTCCAAGAATATTCTAGACTTATTCTACATTGAATCCTTGAAATTTTGGCTTTTGAATCACTTAAATCAGAGATAATTTGAAGAATTTATGTCCGTTTGAAGTTAGGAGTTCGAAATGGGTCAGAAATCCTCAAAAACTTGGAAACCTGATTCTTCTCTCGGGTGACCCGTTCACCCCAACTGGTCCAACTAGTTCACCCCAGCTGGTCACCCGAGGCACTTCGCTTTGTTTGTCCTGTTTTGAAGTTTTAATGGATTAGGACTCTTCTACTCCGAATTTCAGCCTTCCAAAGGTGTTCTAAACCTATTGGGATGTGATTTTGAGTTGTTCAACATATAGAGGATTTAATAATAGCCTTAGATTAGTTTTATGGTGAATTAATCTCAACCATTGGTTCATATGGTTGGTTGGCTATAAATAGAGGGCATTCATCAGCATAGGGGACTTTTGACACTTCATATTCACTAAAGAGAGAGGGAAAAAAAGTTTGCACACACTCATACTACTTGGAGAGGGCTTTCTACTGAAATTTTGAAGAGGAACTAGAAGCAATCAAGTCCAACAAGAAGGAAGAACGCAGCGAAGACCTTTGCTTTGTTGTAAGTTTCCTTGCATCCTTTACAGTTGTTTCTTCTTCTACTCCATTCTCTGCATAGTTATGGCTTAGAATTGATTTAGGAATCATATATACTCTATATTTTAGAGTGTATATGATTCAAATAATGTGAAAAGCATGCTAGTAGAGTAGGATTGTGAATTGTTTGCTAGTAGGATAGTTTTTTCCTCTCTAGAATAGGGGTACGTTTTACCCAGAAAATTTGTTGATGTTTTTAGGCTATTTTCTCTTCATGGTTCAATTATATGCATGATTTTAAGCATCTTTTGTATAGGACACTTGTTGTGTAAGTTTCATCTTCATAGGCATATGGATGATTATTCTTTTAGAGGATAATTATCGTCCTTAGAGAGTGAGGTGTGCATAGGTGCTTTCTGTAATGTGTTTAAGTGCGCCATGAGTTTATTTGCATTCGTAGACATATATTTTATATAGGATATGTGAAGAAATCATTCATATGGAGTGATTTCTACGTAGACTTATCTTAGGATAGTTCTTAAAAAAGCTCGACGTAAGAATGATTAATTCACATGCTTACATAAAGTGTTTATCTAAGGCTTTAGTTATTATTTTCTTTTCATGTTTTGGATTGTCATATGATATTTTCATCATGATAATTCATATTTGGGCATGTTTTTGATAGTTTTATGCATATTAGGGTGTTTAAGGCATATAGGAGCATATTAGGGTTTTTTCTTTCTTTTAATTTTTGTTCTTTGCAGGAGTATTAGGCCATTATATGCATATTTAGTATTCTGTCCAACTTTGAATTAGGTCTTCTAATGATGATTTGAGCATGAATATGGTTGATTTGAGCATGATAATTGCCCTATAGCATACATGGGGTGATTAATTAGTGTTTTCTCGATGTTTTGGGATATTTGGCATATGGTAAGTGGTTCATGGTGAGTTTTGTTATGCATTGTTCTCTTCTCCCCCTTAGGGTTATTGTCTTTACTTTGGATTAGAAGTCCTAAATTTCCAACTTTTATAAAATTATATTTTATTTAGAATTCTATTCTCTTTTGAATTCAAATCATTTTGGAAGTCTATTTGAGTTAGAATTCTATTCTTTCTCAAATACCTACTTTTTCTCAAACTATTTTTGAAAACTCCTAAGTTTTTAAAACCTTTCTTAAGTTGGAAACTTAGGGTTTATAGTTCATTGTAAAGGGAGTAACCCCTTCTCAATCGAACTACGTGGACTTTGATCCTTGCATCTTTGTATGTAAGGTATGTAGGCACTCATTTGATGTTCAAGTCCACCCTAGGATACTAAGTATCCTAGGTTTTCTTTTTCTTTTTTTTTTTTCTTTTATTCTTTTGTCTATCACATATATTTGCTAGAAGAGTAGGATGGACTTATGCTTATTCATTTTATCCATCACATATGATTGCAAGAGAAGTAGGATGGATCTGTTTTTTATTCTCATATCTCTTTTACATGCTTTCCATATCTCTCCTATTTGTTCATGGATGTTTATGATGCTTTATAGATGTTTATGATGTTTATAGATGGATATGAATGGTTTATGGATAATTCTTTACATATGCATGGTGACTAACTAGGAAGTGATTGAAATAGCCCATATAAATTCAAAGACCCATTTTGGGGCTATGTGGGTGCCTATAGGATGTTTCCTAGAACCTTCCCACTTCGTAACTTAGTCTCCGAATCCTCTCTTGTTTTGTTAAGACCTAATTTTCCTTGATCGAAGTCATGCGTTTGGTTTTCAAAGGTTTCCTTTAAAAAACTATTTTCAAGGTTTCCTTTTTTCCTTAAAAAATAAGGTGGTGACTCCTTGTTTGTTATGTTTTTGTGAACCTTTTAAAAACCAGATTTTTATTCATTTAAATTTCTACAAGTCTTTTTAAAAGAAGGGTTTTCCCCGATCAAAACCCGTGGTTCACAATAAGAACAACCATTTTGAATGAATTTGTCCTTATCCTTACCTTTGTCCATTTATCCAAGCATGGGGATATTCAATTAAGTCCAATAAAATCCATAGCAAAAGGGGAGATTATTTTATGTCTAAGTTGATTATGATTATCAACAAGAAAACAAGAAGAGGTTAGTATAAACAATATGCATGCATGCATGAATCTAACCTTGCCAATTTTAATTTTGCTTAAATATCACTTTGACCTTTTGATATGCTTAAATTCCCATTTTAAGCATCACAAATTCAAGCTCACACGCAATAAAAAGGAATAAAAATGGGTGCTAGCAACCTATTGGAGTGGTTTACATGCAAAAGGGTGGTTTAGGGTCTCCCTGCCTCTAAACCCACTACGCCAGACTTTGATCCTTCTATAACACGTGTTAGGAAGTCCATCTATGTACTCAGGCCAGAATAAGGAGGATGGCAATCACATATTGAGGTTGCAACAAATAATGGTATCAATAGGAAATTTAAGAAAGCTTGAAAATGAAATTAAAAGGGAAGCTCACCTAGTGTAGGTGGTTTTCACCTTAGCTTTGATCGGTGTAGGCTTGGATGCTCCTTTGCTAGGCTTGAAAGTCCTTCCTTAAGAGGCTCTTTTGATGTCCCAAATGTGCTTGGATGTTGGTGGAACTTGAGACCTTGGCAACTTAAAGAGGTTCAATGCATGGGTGTATGCATTGAGGTGAATTTTTGGGAGAAATTTAGTGGAGTTGTGGAGAGTTTTGTGTGAGGATTTTTGTAGGGGTGTTGACACCCCATTTTGTACCTCTTGACATTTCGGACCACCTTTAAGCCCAATGATGAAGGGTGGTGTCAAATAGAACTATATGAGTGAATCCCGAAGGACTGACGCGATCACAGCTCAAAATCAGCACAAAACCATAGCCCATGATCATACGTGCATACTTCATGCACGTACTTGCATCACCCAAAAGCGATCACCATAGCCCATGATCATACGTGCATGCTTCATGCACGTACGTGCGTCTCCCATACTCATACGTGTATCACCCAAAATTTACAGAAATCAGCATTTCCCAGATTTTCTCTTTTACTTTTACAGGGACCAAGCTCGATGCCATCTACCTTGTGGCGGCTGGAAACCCTAGATACCTTGTGATTAAACCCTAAAACCCACCTATAAATACCCTACTTTTCAACCTTGAAGGGGGATCGAATTGGCTTGAGCCTCCACCCAACTTTTCATTAACCTACCCAATCTCCCTCAGCCTCTACCCCCGAAGAACCCAAATTCAGAGCTGTGATTACAAAAAGTCCAGAAGGAAGAACTCGTGAAGTGATGGCCGCGGCCCAAACCTGAGGGTAACCCTCTTCAATCCTTAATCCCATTGTCTTTTTAATGATTTAGCATAATCATTTATGATATTGCATGAACTGAATATCGCATTTGATATGTATATCCTGTCATTTAATACTCATAATTTCATATCTAACCCGGCATTGATTCACTTGTGCATTCACTTGTGCATTTAAGGATTAAAACAGGTTCCTTATCCGTTTCTAAGGTATAAGACCGCATAGGATCTGTTCATCGTTTATGACATTTAGCTTGTATGATTTAGGCCCTATACCTAAATATCATTCATTTATATGCATATGTTACTCTGCCATTCAGATCTAGAGCATTTCCATCGTCCTTAAACTACATTTAGATGATTTTTGCATGAATCATGGTCATAGGTACGAATCCAGTAGGGTGATAGGCATAAATCTGTGAAATAACACTAAGGCATGTACATACGTATATATGAGATGCACGTTCGTGCATGGCCCTGTTTTTGATAGATTAACCCCGTTTTCTCTTTTGCAGACAGTGTAAGTATCTCTTTTAGTTTCAAATTGTCTTTCTTGTATATATATCTTCCTTTTAATCCTTCTTTATCCTTCATTATTGCATGCCATTAATTGATTTTACATAAGTGTTTGCATAACGGTCGAGTTTGATTAAGTCCTTTTTAATTAAAGCCAATAAATACGTGTGGAGGCTGGATTTTAGCCGGGCATAGATGGGTGCTTAACACCTTCCCATCCGCGTACCCTAGCTCCGAACCTTGATTCTTTTGGTAATGACGAGTTAGGCCCTTGCTAGGGATAAATCGGTTCCCAAGGCCAAAATCAGGTGGCGACTCCCTCTCCGCCCTAATCATCAGTGGTTAGTGGCGTACCCTCGAGCCAGCATGGTTTAGGACACAGCGCTCACAAGGGGGAAGGAGTGAGGATGCTTGGATGTAGAGATGGTGAAGATTAGAGGGTCTTTTGAGGGAGTTTTGGTAGGGTAGAAAAGATGGATCCTTTAAATAAATTGAAAGTGAAGTATTTATAGGAAAATTTGGATTTTTAGGGGTAAAATGGTCATTTGGAGGAGTATTTTCGTCAAATGGGACATGGAGGGCATTTGGGAATTGTTTAGTGAAGGAAATACCCGTTTGATGGGGGTAAAGTGGTCCATTTGTGGCAAAAAGGTAATCTGCCATAGGAGATATCCCACACTGGCATGGTAGGCACGTAGACAAATCCCATCTTTGTAGCTGATTTCGACTACAAGGGGGCTGTAGGGTGGCTGGCAGAGCCGAAAGTAGTTTACCTATATGGCAGTGCTAGTGTGGGCTCACTTTTGTCAAATCAACCATGATTTATCATCATTAGCCATAGGAAATTGTGATCCTTGGTTTGCATGCCTTATCTGATGAGGTGGTGCCACTGTGGTGGGTCAAGGGTTGTGGTCTACCCTACTGTGGGGTTGTACGATCGTCCGATCGCATTCGATCAATGATCGGATGGATTCCGACCATTGATCTTGAATGTGGATTGGTGTTCTGGTTCCTCAAGCTTGATTTGAGACCGAAGGAATGGGGAATGTACCCTCTAGGGTACGATCGAATGGCCCAAATGCGAGCATGATGCTCACAGGACTACGTGATTAGGGTTTTATTGATCATGAGCTAAATGAGACCCGATCTTTAATCAAAAGGTCTTATCTTGATCTTGAAGGATTGAATTCAAGATTCAATGGTCTAATTGCCCATTGGTTGAGAAATTATAAGAAATCGAACCACCTAAAGTTACTTTAGGGGTTCGATTTAGGGGTTTTGGGGATTGGAAGGTTTATGCCTTCTGATTCCAGATCAAATAGCCCTAGATTGTTCTAGAGACATTGAATTGAAGATCCAATGGTCGGATTAACCGTTGGATAAGAAATTATTGGGAATTGAATCGCCTAGAGTTGCTTTAGGGGTTTAATTTAGGGGTTTTGGGGATCAAAAGGCTTGTGCCTTCTGATTTCCAATCAAATGGTCCTAGGTTGTTCTAAAGACATTGAATTGAAGATCCAATGGTCGGATTGACCAATAGATGAGAGATTGTGAGAAACCAAACGGCCCAAGGTTGCTTTAGGGTCTCGATTTAGGAGTTTTGGGGATCAGGGGTTTTTGCCTCCTAATTCCCAATCAAATGGTTCTAGATTGTTCTAGGGACATTGAATTGAAGATCCAATGGTCTCATTGACCATTGGATAAGAGATTGTGAGGAATTAAATCGCCTAAAGTTTCTTTAGGGGTTCAATTTGGGGATTTTGGGGATTAAAGAGTTTGTGCCTTCTGATTCCCAATCAAATAGTCCTAGGTTGTTCTAGGGACATTGAATTGAAGATCTAATGGTCGGATTAACCATTGGATAAGAGATTATGAGAGATCGAACCACCTAAGGTTGCTTTAGGCGTTGTTTTAGGGATTCGATTTAGGGGCTTTGGGGATTAGAAGGTTTGTGCCTTCTGATTCCCAATCAAATGGTCCTAGATTATTCTAGGGACATTGAATTGAAGATCTAACAGTTGGATTGATCATTAGATAAAAGATTATGAGAAATCGAATCACCCAAGGTTGCTTTAGGGGTTCAATTTAGGGGTTTGGGGATCAGAAGGTTTGTGCCTTCTGATTCCCAATCAAATGGTCCTATGTTGTTCTAAGGACATTTAATTGAAGATAACGGTCGGATTGACCATTGGATAAAAGATTGTGAGAAATCAAACCACCTAAGGTTGCTTTAGGGGTTTTGGGGATCAAAAGGTTTGTACCTTCTGATTCCCAATCAAATGGTCTTAGGTTGTTCTAGGGATATTGAATTGAATATCCAACGGTCGGATTGACCATTGGATAAGAGATTATGAGAAATTGAACCACCCAAGGTTGCTTTAGGGGTTCGATTTAGGGGTTTTGGGGATCAGAAGGTTTGTGCCAGCTGATTCCCAATCAAATAGTCCTAGATTGTTCTAGGAACATTGAATTGAAGATCCAATGGTTGGATTGACCATTGGATAAAAGATTGTGAGAAATCGAACCACCCAAAGTTGATTTAGGGGTTCGATTTAGGGGTTTTTGGGATCAAAAGGTTTGTGCCTTCTGATTCCCAATCAAATAGTCTTAGGTTGTTTTAGAGACATTGAATTGAAGATCCAACAGTCGAATTGACCATTGGATGAGAGATTGTGAGAAATCGAACCACCCAAAGTTGCTTTAGGGTTTCTATTTAGGGGTTTTGGGGATCAGAGGGTTTGTGCCAACTGATTCCCAATTAAATGGTCCTAGGTTGTTCTAGGAACATTAAATTGAAGATCCAATAGTCGGATTGACCATTGGATAAAAGATTGTGAGAAATCGAACCACCTAAGGTTGCTTTAGGGGTTCGATTTAGGGGTTTTTGGGATCAAAAGGTTTATGCGTTCTGATTTCCAATCAAATGGTCCTAGGTTGTTCTAGGGACATTGAATTGAAAATCCAACGGTCGGATTAACCATTGGATAAAAGATTGTGAGAAATCGAACCACCCAAGGTTGATTTAGGGGTTCGATTTAGGGGTTTTTGGGATCAAAAGGTTTGTGCCTTTTGATTCCCAATCAAATGGTCCTAGGTTGTTCTAAGGACATTGAATTGAAAATCCAGCGGTCAAATTGACCATTGGATAAAAGATTGTGAGAAATCGAACCACCCAAGGTTGTTTTAGGGGTTCGATTTAGGGGTTTTGGGGATCAGAAGGTTTGTACCTTCTGATTCCCAATCAAATGGTCCTAGGTCGTTCTAGGGACATTGAATTGAAGATCCAACGGTTGGATTGACCATTGAATAAGAGATTATGAGAAATCGAACCACTTAAGGTTGCTTCAAGGGTTCGATTTAGGGGTTTCAGGGATCAGAGGGTTTGTGCTAGCTGATTCCTAATCATATGGTCCTAGATTGTTCTAAGAACATTGAATTGAAGATCCAACGATCGGATTAACCATTGGATAAGTGATTGTGAAAAATCGAACCACCCAAGATTGCTTTAGGGGTTTTGGGCATTACACTTGTTCCTTGTTTTAGGGTCTTGAAGATTGAACTGGAGGAATGCCTTGCCCTAGTGGTGGGTAGGACAAAGCGAATAAAATTAGGTACCAAATGTGTCCAACCTAATTATACTACTGATGGGTTGGTCGATTTTGTCCAGATATAGCCCAATAAAATTTGGGTGTCTACATGGACCGACCAAAGTGAGAGGAAAATGTTAGACCACTAATGTGGCGCTTTAGCGAGACTCTTTTTAAAATACATCCTTCAAATGTGACGAAAGCCCAAAATAAAAATACAAATCTTAAAGAGTTTTTAGGAGTGAGAGACCCTTTTAAGGGGTGTTATAAATATAAATTTTTTATTTTTATTTTTAAACATGGGTGGTTTTCTCCCCCTTTTTTCCAGCTTGTTTAGATTAAGTTATTAAACTTGGTAGAGACCATATAAAATAAAATATATATTATAAATAGTCCTATTGTGGAAAACCACATAAAATCGTTGACGATGAATGCTGATTGGTAGAGTTCAAGTTTGTTTGTGTTTTTACTTTTTTTCCTTCCTTCCCGTATTGCCCATTTGTTTCCTTTCTTTTTTTTTTTT
The DNA here is from genome assembly GCA_039720395.1 of Liquidambar formosana. Classification (NCBI taxonomy): domain Eukaryota; kingdom Viridiplantae; phylum Streptophyta; class Magnoliopsida; order Saxifragales; family Altingiaceae; genus Liquidambar; species Liquidambar formosana. Next base: position 59,469 of record JBBPBK010000200.1, on the reverse strand, counting down.
TTTTTTTGGATACGAGGATGAATGCTCCCAGCCTGTCCTTCACGACTTTGGAATCGATACCTAATGCCGCTAACTGGGCAAACCTTGGATGTGTGCACGAATCCTACAACACACACACCAGTAAGTCACGAAATTACACAATGACAGGGATTCATACCCACACCTAGATCTTGGTTATCCGTCAAAGGAGGTATGTCCTACCAACCTTTACTGTACTTATTACACAAGGTTTGAACACAGGACCTCGTGGTTGGCCCGTTTGTTTCCTCAAAAGCTAATAGGTAGAGACCACAAATCATGGAGTTTTTTTTTAGGCAAGGGTAGTTCCCATGTTGCATGAAAGTGGGTAGGGTAGTTAAATGGGAGCAAACTATGCTAGTATACATATATTACCCCTTTTAAAATGGAAACTATTCCTTACCCTCTATTTGGTTCGTGGATTCTATCAAGAAAAGAAAAGTCAAGGGAAAAAAAATAAGATGGAAAGAAAATGAAAGGAAAAGATAAAGGGCAAGGCTATTGCCACCACTCAAAATACTCTAAGCCCCCCATTAATTAAATCCCCTCATATTTTACTGAAAGCACCCCCTTATCTTCCTAAAATATCCTTAAGAAAAAATTCCCTAACATTTTTCCACCCCACCCCCAACCTGTTCGGACCTATTAGTAAGAGCAAAGTATATATGTTCGGACTTATTAGTAAGAACATATTATATATGTTCAGACTTATTAGTAAGAACAAAGTACATATGTTCGGCTTTATAGAAAAGAACAATATAAAAATGTTCGGACCTTTAAAACCGAACCTTTATTATTTGTTCCGACTTATAAACACGAACACTTAAAATCCATTTACAATTACATATATGAACAATTCTCAATTGTTGTATAGTTAAATTGTTCGGTGTTTTAAAACGGAACAACACAAGTTTGTTCGAACTCCTACAGGTGAACAATATCCATTTGTTCGGAGTTACATAACCAAACAATATTCATTTGTTCGAAGTTGGAAAATGGAACAAAATAACTTTGTTCGGAGTTAGAAGTCAGAACGCGTTAAAAGAGTTCGGTGTTACAGAAATGAACATTGTAAACATGTTCGGAGTTGAAAAACCAAACAAAACGAAATTTAGCATATAAAAAACTGAAGTTAAACTCGATAAAAAGTGTATAAATACTTACTTTTTGATTGCTAATATCATCTCTATTAATGCTTTTCTTGTCCATTATTCAATATAACATGAGAAACACTAATTTTTCATGTAAATATGGAATTGGTGTCAAGGTTGTTAGGGTTTGTGAAAGCATAAAATTTATAGATGGTGGAATGTTTTTGGAGTTGGGGGTAGAGTGGGGTGGGGATAGGAAATTTTTAAAATCTTTAAGTAGATATGTCTTTATTAGTAAATTTACATTTAGATATAAAGAATTTTATAAATTATTTAAATATTAGGAGGCTTAGAGTATTTTGAGTGGTGGCAATAGCCTGGTCCAAATATAAAACTATATTAAGTCAAAATTATTCTAATTTTTTTTCTTCTATCAATTTTCCATTGCAACCAAATAAGGAAAAGTATAATTTTTTATATTTTATTTTTTTTTCCTTGATAAAATCCGAGAACCAAATACAGCCTCTAAGGATAATTATTGGAAAAAAAGTTGAGCACTCCACTATTCTGTCCCATTAATTTTTAGAAGCTATATATTTATAAAGGACACGTCTGGAGAAAAACTTTCTCAAACATTCCTTTTTAAAGCGGGGCTAGGGGTGGGTAACTTAGGTCCGAGGTTGTGTTAGGCTACGATGGGGCCAACATGGTGGCTTAGAGGCCTTCCTGATTTGGCGGAATGGGGAAATCTGGAAAGCAAACGGTTCGCCTTTGAATGTGTTTGAGCCACAAAACTTGGGAGAAAGACTTGAATGCACGCCTCTTTCTCTCTGTCTGTCTCCTCTCTTTTGCGTTCTTCGCTTTTTTGGAATTATTAAATAATTATTTAGATTTTCCATAGCGAAGGAGGCAAACATGAATGAGAAGGCGTCCGTGTCCAAGGAGCTCAATGCCAAGCACTCCAAAGTATGTCATTTGCTTCCCCTAGTTTTCATTTCTTCTTATTTTCTTTGTTTGGTTGCCCATAAATTAAGCTGAGGAAAAGGAAAAGGTGGATTCCTGGAATGAAAGTGGACGGCATGATAAATGAAGGATGATTCCATTTGTTTTTGTCAAACATGGGAAAAGGAAGGCTTGATGCCTCTATTTGTGGGTGCTTTGTGCATTGCGTGGGACTAGTCTAGCCCACATCTCGGCAGGAGTAGCCTGAGATACCCATGTTTGGCAAAAAAGAAAAAAAATAAAAAGGCATTCTCATACCAGGAAAGATAAAACGGCTATTTGGATGGATTGTCACAACATGTTTTTTGTTTTTAAGTTTTGACAGTAGAAAAATGGATGAGGGAGAAAATGGGTTTGGTGCATTAATGTTCTTTAAGAAAAATGAACTAACAGAAAGAAAAGTTTTGAAAACAGGAAACTAAGACACCAAACACTACCAAACTTAACATAGACATGTGAATATTTGTGAGTACGCATGTTTAACACTTCTGCTCAAGTCTTGGTATATGACATTATATTGGAAGTCATGCTGAATTGATGCTATAAGATGTTTGATGCTCATGTTCATATCATTCATCATACATACGTTAATTGCTTAGTTTGACCTTTGTTTTTCATTTTATGTCCATAAGTTTGATGTTGTATTTAATTATTTATCTGGACTATTAGATTTTAATTCTAAAATCACTTCGTATCCCATTTCTTATCAACTATGTTGTAATTTATTGTCTACAGATATTAGAGAGTCTCCTTAAGCTGCCAGAAAATAGGGAATGCGCAGATTGTCAGAGCAAGTATGCATTTTAGAACCCATATATGGTGTAATTGTTGCATATTACTTATTACATCCTATAATTTTATTTCAAAAGTTCTTGGATTACAGTTGGATGGTGCCATAGAAATCTTCAGGTGGATTTATCTTGCTTAATATTATTCAACGATTTGCTATTTTTAAGATGCTTCTGTAGTTTGTTTGTTTGGTTTTTTTTTTTTTTTTTTTAGTTGTCACTTAATAAGACAAAATTTTGTAAGTTTTCTTTTGATGAGTAAACTAGAATTTAATGCCTTAGCCATGTTTCCCTGCCTTTTAATTAGTATTCTTGACGGATTTATTTGTTTTTATTTTTTTGAATTTTAAAAATCTAGCTATTTATGTTAGTTAGACATGGCTATAAGCGACAGACTTGTATACCTTTCTTGGTTGTTCACCATACTTAAAATGAATCTATAAACTGGATATCTAGGATAGGACTTAGGGGGGTTCTCTGGCAGGTTAGACATGTTGGCGTTTGATTAGAATGTCCCTCTTATGTGAATGATATGCAAGACACCTATAGTTTTGAAGTTTGTGGGGTTGAACTAAAAAGGGAAATGCTAGGTCCTCTAATATAAGGGCAAGAATGGGTTTAAAGGAGTATTGGGTAGCACAAAGTTATTTGTGGTTAGCTAGTGGCTGAAATGCCAAAGGCTTTTAAAGCAAAGTCGAGGTAGTAGATATATATTTGGGTCCTTAAAGAGTGACATTAAAAAATTACCATAATTAAATCCACAGGACTTCAACCGAGAATTTCAACAGGCATATAATACATGGCCATTCCTAACAGCTTTAGTTTATTTTTCACCATAAGAGGAAAGTAAACCTAACCCACCTTGAACCCCACCTAGCCATCCCGTAATGCATTGGCTTGGTGCCATGCTAACCATTATTCTTAATGTCACAAGGAGTTTTGAATTCCTTACCTATCCAAAGAGAAGTCTCAACTGATACCAACCAACCCACATGACATTTTAAAAGCCGTATCCCTGAGCTCAAGGGTTTTCTTTTAGTAGAGAGTTGTGGAGTATATTATGAAATAGATGTGAAAGCTTCAGAGAGGAAGAGAACTAATAAAATTAGAGAAGGGTTTTTGGGGAGAGATGTTATTTATTCAAATTAATTATTAAAATGAGCTGAACCATGGCTAACTATATAATGTTAAGTTGCATGGACCCTAAAATTCTTGAATTCAGGTTGCTTGGTATATAGGAAACTTAACATAGAGGAGAATCTTCTTTTAGGAAAATTATTAACTCACCTTAGCTTTCCTAATATTTGATCACGAAGTTATCAAATAAAGTTGATAGACTCCTAATTCCTAAATACAAGAAAATTAACCCTTCAAACCTAATCCCAAGCTTTGCAAACATCAAAAATCAAAATAACCATTGTGAATAAACTATAGAGTGGGGGTTTTATTTTTTTATTTTTTATAAAATTTTAGAAGGATGGAACTCAAAGTACCATGCCTATCTTTTTGGTCCGCCTTTTCTAGATGCTTGGGTTGGTCATGCACCCAAAGAAAAATACCCCATTTTTTAGAGCATGTTACCTTAAAGAGAAAAAGAAGAGGAAACTTGACCTCATGTTTTCCTTAACGAGAACACTCTATATTTAATAAAGGACTTGCAAGAAATTAATTTTGAAGTCAATAGTGGTGATGAAATTGAGGTCTCCCCCACAATTGAACATCTTGTCAACAAAATGGAAAAATGTAAAATGTTGTATTTTGTAAAGAAAGAACAAACCAATATACTAAAATTATGGAACATGTCTAGGGTGTACAAAAGAAAAGATAAAGGAAAAAAGGATGAAAAGTAAATACGAAGAAAGACACCCTTTTGAGTATAAACCCAAAATAATTTTTTACCTGTGATTGTTTGAAATTGAAACATTTTTTCGTGTCAAAATCAAGAAATCTGAAATGTCACTGAACTCCAATGCTATTTTTTCACCCCCTTTCGAGAGATATCTACCCCTCCTCACTCTGTATTTTTTGTTGTTGTTTTTTTGTTTCTTTTTTCAAATTGTGCAAAGACTCTCATAGAGGGTAACTTCTTACATTTAGACCTTTTGAACCCCAAGCTCAGCTTGGTCACCCCTTAACAGCGTCTGAATATTTGATTTGCTAAATAATTAGTTGATTTTGTGTATAAATCAATAAATAATAAGAGAAGAAGAAGAAGAGAAAGGAAAAAAAAAAAAAAAAAAAAACAGAGGCAGGAAGAAAGAGAGAGAGTGAATTAGGCTTCTCTCTCTTGCAACTTATTATTTATACCACATTCTAGGTAAAAATATATATAGCTGACCACATGGCAAATGGTGACATGGTTGTGATGTATCAACAAAACCAAAGGAAGATGACTAGTATACCTGAGTCTAAGGAAGATGGTTGGCATAATGGAAGATCACTATTCTTATCGTTCTGTCTCCTAGAGTAGACTTGTATTTTCTTAATTGGTTGATTTTGGTTCTCACCAATTAGAACAATAAAGGCCATTTTAGGAGGAGCAACTCTATTTAGCATCAATGACAACTCTTCACCTATATTCTCCCCTTGAAGAGAAGTCATGGGAGGAGAGAAATAAGCTGCAGACTCAAAGGTCACAGTCATGAAACAAACCCCTTTCAAAATGGATGACAAAAGCATTTACACTCCTTCTAAGTAGAAGAATAGCCTTAAAAAACACACCAAAGAGCTCTAGGTTCCAATTTACTCATAACCTGTAACATGAATGAAGAAAATTCAACCAGAGACATGAGAATGAACAATAAAAGGAGAATAGTAAGGCCCTCAATAGCTTGAAGGAGATGATGAGAAGAGCATCACCTTAGTAAGGTTTAGGGATATTCACAGAGAATAGTAAGGCACTCAATAGCTCAAGGAGATGATAATTCTTTCTTTCAGTAACACCATTATGTTGAGAGTACTAGAATTGCTAGTTTGATGAATAATCCCATGGTCATGAAAATAAGATCCAAGACCTCTATAGAGATATTCACCTTCATTGTTTGAACGACTATTCTTAACATGTGTATTAATGTGTCAACACCATTTTATGAAAATTTTGGAAATAGGAAAAAATATCACATTTCCGTTTTTTTGATAAGGTAATGATTGTATTAAAAAAAGGGGTTTAAACCCTCGTACATAAGACATATACAAAAGAAAAAAACCTAAGTTCCATGTACAAAAAGGAACCACCAAAAAACCCCCATCACCCAATTACAACGAAAGGGAGTTGACAAAAGATAAAAAAGAAGGGTTACTACCACCCATGTAGTTACAAAACCACCAAAAAAGAGAATTGACCAAAGATGCTTTAAGTTTCACAATAGAGGACTCCTCTCTTTCAAAAGTTCTCTTTTTTGGTGGTTTTGTAACTACATGGGTGGTAGTAACCCTTCTTTTTTATCTTTTGTCAACTCCCTTTCTTTGTAATTGGGTGATGGGGGGTTCTTAATGTTTTAACAGATATATCCATGTTCGAGAGAAATCATCACTAAAAATATCAAACCAATGATATCCAGACAAAGAAAGAGCTTTACTTTGGTTCTGGGTACGCTTTGAGATTAATAGAATTGGTTACTACAATAGAGGTTGGTTGTTATCTATTTACACCACCCCCCCCCCCCCCCCCCCCCCCCAAAAAAAAAAAGAAAAAGAAAAAGAAAAAGAAAAAGAAAAAGAAAAAGAAAAGAAAAAAGAGGCTCTAAACAGATTTTTAGGTACTTTCACATTCAATAATTTGGGCTCTAATATATTGGAAAACGAATATTAAACTCAGCCAAATTTTACTCGTAATAACACCCAAACTAACCCCCCTGCCAAAAAAATTAAAAAATAAAAAATAAAAAAAAATCCGAAGAACTTTTATATGAAACTAGACATAATTATGCTTCCCAAGTAGCGAAATACCAATTTTCTTGAATGGTTAGGAGATGGTGGGAACCAAAGGTCCCACAACTTGATTTTGATCCTTTTGATTGGGTCCACAAGTGGCCCCTCCCCTAGACCTGTCAATAGAACGGATTTTGATTTGAATCGATTAAAAAATTAGGATATGGTAAGAAAATTATGATCCATTAATCCGTTAATAATCTGAATTCGATAATCCGTTAGTTAACAAATCAAATATGGATATTGCATAATCTAGTTTGAAAAAAATTCGATCCAAAGGATATATATTAGATTATATATTTTATTAATTATTAGTTACCACAAATCTATGATTTTTCTGAACATTATATAGTAAAAATGTTAAAATTTATTCTCAAATTAAAAATGAATTTCTTATGATTATAAATTTTTTAAAAAGTTCTATTTTTTTCTCTAAAATTCATACCAATTTTTTGTTGAGTAAATTACACTTATACCTGCTTTAGTGTTTGATAATTACAGATGTACCCCTCTTCGCTTCTGAAATTACATTGACACCCCTGGCAGGCTTGTTGGATAACCGTTGTTAAGAAAGTAAATAGAATGAATACCCTTGTATGCAAACGTTACATGAAGGCTGATGAAGCATGTCTAAGATGAGTCTGGGATTGTTTGTGGCAGAGCTTGATGGGGATGTTGATATCTTCGCTAAGGGAAATGCTAGTTAGCCCCGCATTTTTCCCTACATTGTGTCCTACTATATGGATTTAGTTTTGTTTCAATTTTTAGGATTTAATCATATCAGTGGGTCCCACATCTTTACTGCCTTATTCCCTGCAAACTGTGGGGTAACTAGAATTTCCCTTGCTCTAATTCACTAGTAGAAGTCGGCTTTGGAGTCAAGCTTGCACAAGAGGATAAGTATGAGCCAGGCGATCTGTACGGATACCACCATCGTCGGAGAAGAATATGAGTTTTGCCATGGAGAACCACTCAATAGGGACAGGGAAGGGAGGGATGAGGCGGCTGCTACATGTTGAGTATATTGATCATAGTTTATCTCTTGATTTTGACAAATTTCCAGGTTTTTTTTTTTTTTTTTTTTTTTTTTGCCTAAAAATTATGTTCCATCAAGCTCTGCTAGTTCAACAAAGAAATCTTCCCAGTTGCTTCAACATTTCCTCATACAGTCATACTCGTCGTCCATCTTGAGCGCAATTGGGTCTGTTTTTCCTCTTTTCTTTTTTCCACTTTTTCCAATCGCATTACAATTGCAAAACAAGTGCGCATGCTTGACCATGCACTCATTGCAATGCTAACATCTCTCCCAAGTCTTGTGGGAAAATTAAGGCACTGTGGGGACTTGATTGATGAATATTCTGCCATTCGGGTGGGGGGACCAATTAGGATTGCTTATAAGGTGTTTGTACAAATGCTTGAGTAGAATGTGGCTGTGTGGACTAAGATGATTAGTTGGTCTGCTTGTAAGGAGGTTTGACCATTCTCTGTTTTACTGTTTTCTCACGTTTGGGTCTGGCTTTGTTCTGTGCTTGAATTTGAGAGAGAGAGAGAGAGAGAGAGAGAGCCCCTGCTACCTTTTTATTTTTTATTTGTTTAGCATAAATAAATGAAGAGAGAGAGAGAGAGAGAGAGAGCATTGTGAGAAACCATGGAGAAGTATGAGGAAACTGGTACAACTAGTGAGCTAGAGGTTAACCACATAGGAATTAAAGCCATCCCCTTTATTAGCCATAGATTTGATGGGGGAGTTTATGAAGGTTTCTTAGCTATCCTTTGAACAAAAGCAGGCGGGTTGCAAAATCCATTTCGAATTGTAGCCCCCCTACCCACCCGCCCGCGGCATGAGGCATTGAAAACTGTTAGAGTGACAGGGTGTCTTTGTTATTTATTTTGTAAAGTAAGGGGATGTAGTGTAATTTAAGAAACGAGAGGGGGTTCATCTGTAATTGTCAGATACCAGAGGGGGTGTAAATGTAATTTACCCTATTTAAAAAGGAGAGTTTGTTGTGCATCTAAGTGGGGTTTGGAAACCACACCCTTACCTGATCTAGTTGTACTAGACCCTCCCTAGTACACGCAGGAGGGGCAAATTCTGTGCTACTCTCTTGGTCTGGCATTATGCATTTATTTTTGTTTTAATAATTGGGATTTCTTAGGGCACACATTAAGATACATTTAATGAAGCAGTAATTGCATAGGAAAATGTGATAATGCATATAAAATGGTGCAAATAGCATAGAAAAATGTGAAATTGCATAGAAAATTAAATGGTGCAAATATCATAGAAAAATATCAAAAGGCATAGAAAATTGTGCAAATATATTTTCTAATGCACTTATTGCTTCATTGATTGTATTTTAACACATTCCCTAAGGGCACACGTTAATAGGAACCTTGATAATTTTACAAAGTAATGGAATTTCAAATCTATGCTTTGAATTTGTAATTTTTGGTTAAAACTAAGTACCTCTGGACTTACATTGACAGGGTTTCAATTTAAGCATTCTTAAAAATTTATTTATTTTATTTTGCATTTGTTTCAGGGCCCCACGATGGGCAAGCGTGAACCTTGGAATATTTATATGCATGCAATGCTCAGGAATCCATAGGAGTCTTGGAGTACATATCTCAAAGGTCTACATGCATGCAATATTAAGTATCTCTATTTTTATTTTATTGAATATTCTTTGAAATATTTGGAAGGGTTGTAGTCACTCTTTGTAAGAAGTCTTATAATTTGTGATAAATTTGCTATTATATTATTCTATTTTATATTAGGGTTTTCTTAACGTGTGCCCTAAGGGCACATGTTAAGATGCAATTAATAACCCAATCATTGCATTGGACATGATGAAAATGCATTGTAAATGGCGAAAGTTGCTCGGAAAAATGTGAAAATGCTTGGAAAACTGTGAAAACGCTTGGAAAACTGTGAAAACACATTTTTTCATGCAATGATTGGGTCATTAATTGCAACTTAACACGTGCTTTCGTTAAGAAAACCCTTTATATTAGATTAATAATGAATAGGCGTTAAAATGCTCTATTGAAGCAGGATATTAGCTTACTATCTAGTGGACCCACATAGGCAGTTTTGCCTCATCTCATGCATATATATCCAAGCAATAGAAGAATCCGAACCTAACAAAACCCACCCTATTTAAAACACAAACCTTACCTATCCCTTATAAGATGGGGAGAAATACCACCTAGGCTACAAGGCAAGTGGTGTTTCAACGTCATGCTGACCTACCCATGCAAGAAGGAATTATGTTCATTATACATGAAAATCATGGTTGGTCCCTGTTAACACATAGAATCCGTTGTTATACAAGTTCCTTGTATATTTGATTTCATGTATCTTTCCTTAATATGTACCTTGTATTCATTATAAATATTGCAATACAATATTCTGAAGGGTGAAGAGAAACAATTATTTTCTCACCCATCAATTTCTCAAGTTCTAAGCTGGTATTAGAGCCATCTTTTTCTTCTTGACCATGGCCTCTTCTTCTCAACCTATTATCCCTCTGGCTTCTTCCCAACCTGTCACCACCATGGCTTCTTCTATCCTCACCATCGTCCCCTCTCTCTCCAACCCCTCCTCTTACAACACTCATCACTTTATCTCTCTCAAACTCTTTTCCATAAAATTTATATATTGGAAAACTCAACTCCTACCCTATCTTCATGGTCAAGACCTTATTGGCTTTATCGATGGTTCCAAACCCCGTCCTCCTTCCACCATCCTTCTCAATGATCAACTCGTTGCTAATCCTGCCCATGTCGATTGCGTTCATCAAGATCAACTTCTTATGAGTCTTCTTATTGCGTCATTATCCGATGAAGTTCTTCCTCTTGTTGTTGGTCTTGAGACCTCCCAGGCAGTTTATACCACCCTTGAAACCTCTCTCGCCTCTTCTTCTAATACCCGCATTATGCAACTTTACATGAGTCTTTAAAGATTGAAGCAAGATGACAAGTTTGTCTCTGTCTACCTTTATGAAGCAAAATCATATGCCGATGAACTGACTGTTGCTGGCTGTCCGTTCTCTCTCGCGGACCTCAATATCTATATTCTCCGGGGCCTTTGTTATGATTTCAAGGATCTTGCTACTACCATCATTGCTAGACCCGAACCCACCTCCTTCGCCGAGCTTCATAGCCTTCTTCTCAGTCATGAATTTATCAATGCCGACTCCTTCGCCAAACTCATGGTTACTCCTCCCATTAAGCCACCCCCTGCCGCCAACATTGCTCAACATCAAACTGATCTCGCAATTGTGGTGGTCGCTACAACAATCGCTTCTCTAGTTTTCCTCATTGTTATTTTAATTTCTATGGTGATTAACACCCACAGTGCCAGATTTGCAACAGATCCAACCACACTGCTTCCAATTGCTATCATTGCTTCATTTACACCATCAATCTGTTGGCTCAGTACATGCCACATGAGTGGTTTCCTGACACTGGTGCTACCCATCATGCCACCTCTGACCTAGCTGCTTTATCCCATCATGATGAGTACCGAAGTAATGATCATGTCCACGTTGGCAAGGATCAGGTTATGTAGAAAACATTGTTCTACGGGTTGAATGAAGCTGGGCTTTACAAACTTCATGCCGCTCCATTTCCACCATCACCCCTTCCATCTATTTTTGCTGCTAACTGTGTGTGTCTTCTGACTGCTGGCACCACCACTTGGGTCACCTTCATCTTTGTGTTCTTCATCAGATTATCCAGTCTAATTTTCTGTGTTCCTCTAATAAATTGAGCAACTTATGTACTGCCTGTCAACTTGGTAAGAGTTGTAGGTATTCTTTACCCATTACATGGACCATTAGTTCTTCTCCATTAGAAATTGTGTTTACCGATGTATGGGGACCATCCCCTATTTTATTCAGTCAGGATCATCATTACTTTGTAATTTTTTTTGGATGATTATTCAAAATATTTATGGTATTTTCCCATGGTTCAGAAATCTGATGTTTATTCTTTTTTCTTAATTTTCAATCCATGGTTGAGCGTCAATTTAATTCTAAAATTAAAATTGTTAAATTTGATTGGGGCAGTGAATATCGGACCATCTCCAAATTTATCACTCAATGTGGCATTATTCATCGATTGCCATGTCCTCGTACTCATGAGCAAAATGGCTCTATTAAGCACTGTAATAGGCACATTGTCAAAATTGGCTTAACCCTGTTAGCTCATGCTCAGGTTCCTTGTCGGTTTTGGCAATTCTCCTTTGAAAAATTGCTATTTATTTTATCAATCGTATGCCTAGTTCCATCTCTAATTCTGTGTCCCAATTTCAACGTGTCTTTCACACTCCACCAAATTATTCCTTCTTAAGGCCTTCGGTTGCTTATGCTTTACTTATCTGCGTCCTTATAATAGGCACAAGAACGATTTCTGCTTGCTATCGTGTGTCTTGTTGGGCTACAGTCCATGTCACCTTGGCTACTGTTGCCTTCACCAACCCTCCAACCAAATCTATATTGCCAGGCATGTTAGATTTGATGAGAATATATTTCCTTTTGCGGGTCCATCCATTCTTGGTCCTCCCCCTATAGTGTCTTCACCTACCCAGTCCAATCCCTCCAATCTCTCTCACACGGCCAGCTCTATCCCTTGGATTTTTGCTCCACTAAATCCTCTCCCTACCATTCTTGGCCCTCCACCCAACATACCTTTCTTGTCACCTACCAATCTTGGACCTCTACTCCCCCTACCAACCACGGCTTCTCCCCAAACTCTACATTCTTGGTCCACAATACTTCTTATACTACCCTTGTATCCCCTCAAAAAATGCCCCACCAATCTCGGTCCACCCCTTATTTATCTCCACAAAATTCTCCACAATCCACTTTCTCACAAGTCCAAAATCCTTCTCCTTCCTTTAATGCACACACATGGTCACATCCTATTTTTTCTCCACCAATCCCTCTTCTTCATTTATCTCCACAAGATTCTCCACAATCCATCTCTCACCCGTCCAAAATCCTTCCCTTTCCTTTAGTGCACACCCACTGTGAAATCCTACTTTTTCTCCACCAATCTTTCCTAAATTCTTCTAATTCCTGTCCACCACCCCTTTCCCCCATTTCACGGTCCAGTACTAACCCCTCCTTCCTTCTTCATCCTTTGCCTCAATTCCTCGTTTGGTACCCTCACTGTCCCCAGATTCCTTCTATCTCTCACCCAATTCCGACCCATCTGTGCCACTTCACTCCCTTCCCATTCATAACCTGCCAATTTCTCCTTTCCCTCTTGCCATCATCCCATCCATTGCCATTCCATCTATTGTATCCCAATTTTCCATCCATAACCCAGCCGGTATTCCTCTCATCGTGGATCTCTCGGCTCCCACTCCCTCTCTCTCCTTCCCAAGCTCTCCAAAATAATCCACCCACTTGCATTCACCCAATGAACCTTTGCCACGTGACCAAAAAGCCACCTATTGCCTTGCTCCATCATGTCTCCTCTAACGTGGCCATACCTATAGAACCTAGTTGCTTTGTTGAGGCCAATAAACACAAGGAATGGTGCGATACCATGGCCGTTGAAATCACTGCATTGCTCAACAATGGCACCTAGACTCTTCAAGCCCCTTGGCTTGGTATGAATTTCGTTGGATGTAAGTGGGTGTATCGAACAATTCAAGGCCTGCTTAGTTGCCAAAGGTTTCCATTAGCAACATGGAATTGATTAGAATGAAACCTTCAGTTCGGTGGTCAAGCCTACAACCATTCGCACTGTTTTGTCCATTGATGTTTCTGCGGGTTGGACCCTTCGCCAACTAGATGTGAATAATGCCTTCCTTAACAGATTTCTCAATGGCCAATCGCCCGATTTTGTTGATTCAACCCATCCTCATCATGTTTGTCGACTCCATAAATCACTATATGGCCTCAAGCAAGCTCCCCGTGCTTGGTTTCATCGCCTCTCCTCCTCCTTACTTTTCCATGGTTTCATTGCTTTGAAGACAGACCTGCCTCTCTTTATTTATTCGCATGCAGGTGTCTTTCTTTATGTCCTTGTCTATGTGGATGACATCCTACTCACTGGTAACTCACCTACCCGCCTCACTTGTCTCATTCATACTATGGGTGTGGAGTTCTCTCTCAAAGACTTGGGACCACTCCATTATTTTCTTGGTATTGAGGCCATTTTCCATCCTAATGGCCTCTTACTCTCTCAGGCTTAGTGTATCAACATTCTTCTTCAAAAGTCGGGTATGGCTACTTCCAAACCAGTACACATCCCAATCTGTACAGGTCTCAAGCTTTCAAAAAATGGTGGCACTCTCTTGGCCAACCCCACTCCCTACCGTCAAGTTGTTGGTGCCTTACAGTACTTAACCTTAACCTGGCCTGACATTGCCTTTCTGTTAATAAAGTTTGCCAGTACATGCACTAACCGACGGACGATCACTGGACTGCTGTTAAGTGCATATTGCCCTACCTCCAATGAACCTAGGACTATGGCCTCCTCCTCTCAAAAGGAAGCTCCAGTGCTCTCCATGTGTTCTCTGACTTTGATTGGGTGGGGTGTCTTGATGATTGTTGGTCCATGAGTGGCTACGCAATATATCTCGGGTCCACTATCATTCCTGATCCTATCGGAAACAACAGACTATCTCTCGCTCTTCCACCGAATCGGAATAAAAAGCCATTGCGGATGGCACTGCTGGAGTTACTTGGCTCCAGTCCCTTTTGTTTGAGCTTGGGTTCAACTTTTCCTTGACAATCTCGGAGCCACATATCTCACTGCTGATCCCATCTTTCATGCTCATACCAAACATGTGGAGATTAATTTTCATTTTGTTTGTGATTAGATGGTGCGCAAAGACTTGTAGGTGCACTTTATCTCTACCCATGATCAAATCATTGATATTGTCACCAAAGGACTCTCATCGAGTCAGTTTCAGTTTCTAAGTGACAAGTTGAAGGTTCGCCATCGCCCACCTTCCACTTGGGGGGGGGGGGGGTGTTAGCACATAGAATCCGTTCGTATACAATTTCCTTGTATATTAGATTTCATGAATCTTTCCTTATTATGTACCTTGTATTCATTATAAATAATTAAATGTTGCAATACAATATTCTCAAGGGTGAAGAGAAACAATTATTTTCTCACCAATTAATTTCTCAAGTTCTAAGTGTCCCACAGGTTTAAGTTTTAGATACCAACAGATTCTATAAAACTACGAAAACTATGTACAATTTGATATAGGGAACTTGCTGATTGACTTTAGCAGTTCCCACCTGATCGATGTGGCAATATATATAAGAATAGTACGTGGTCGTGCTAAGCATGAAAGCATAATGCTGATGTATCATATGTGAAACCTATTTTATTGTTGTTTTTGTTGGATATAGTCTGTTGTACTTTTTTCCCCCTAATGTAGGCAGAGTTGATTGATATTCTAAACAGCACCCTGTCAGACTCAAAAAAAGTATCTGATTTAGTAGATCAGTTGTAAAATAGTCATCTTAATTTGGTTTTAACCAGGTGACGTGAGTCTACAATGTAGTTTTGCAATTGCTATATTCTACTGTAAGTTTTGCCCTTTGGATTCCAATAACCTACCACATTTCTCCATCTCAGGATTAGTTCTCTCTATTTGATGGGTCCTTTTAGTATACAAGGGTGCATAAAATCTGCATTCAATGGTATGGCCTGCTTTATTTGATGTAGGTTTACATTGACCTGATAAAAGGGTTAGAAAAAGGAATAAAAATTCTATTTTTGTACATGGCTTGCAAGTCGTAAATTTCATGGAAAATTATGTTACCAGAAGAGTAATGTTTTTCTGACCTTTCCGTATATGGCTTTCAATCAGTATGTTTGTACTTTTGTATTTTTTGTATTGTAATCATCATTTTTACTGTTATTGTCTTTATAGTTGTTCTTATTATTATTATTATTACCATTATGGCTTAACCTTTTGATTTTGGATAATAGGTACGGTCTACAACTTTGGATACATGGCTACCGGATCAGGTTGCTTTCATGCAGTGTAAGATTATGTTCCAATCCTTTTCTCATGGCTAGGGGCACAACAAAACACCCCCCCCCCCCCCCCCCAGGGTGGTGTCGAAATTATATAATTTCACAAATTTTAATTTTACATAGTATCAACGGTATAAATCTATCACCTTGAATTAGAATATTTAAAAAAGTTGGGAGTCATCACTACAGTTGATGTTAAGGATCAATTCCTACAAATCCATGAAATGCCACTATTTTGAATTCCACTCATATTTGTGACAATGACCACCATTTTCTTGAATTTGTTAATTTATGGTGATGGGTTTGTGCCTTTAAAACTATGTGAAATACCTTGAATTGTCTAATTTCGAATTGAACACCCAAACATGCCCTTATTTTCTTGTTGTAGTTTATGTGCTTCTCCATCTTTTGAAGAATCAGCTTGGCACCTAATCTTTGAATGCTCATTTTCCCAACAGTTGTGGCACTAGATTCATAATATCATTTTTTATATATCTCTCTCTGCTGCAATTTGTTGTGTGCGATTTAAATTCTCTTCTCAAGCATTCTTTTAGCCCTTAGTTATATGAAATATGGGTTCTAGCTATAATGAGTGTGATTTGGATGATTTGGAAAGCTTGTAATAAGGCTAAATTTCAGAACTCTTCCACTGTCATTAACAAAGCCATGTATAATGTTAAAGCTTGGATTAAGGATGAGAGTTGCCTTATTTCATCAGCTATGGGATCTTTAGTTAGAAATCTTCAAATCTTGAAATCCTTGAATATCAAGGGAAATCCTTGAGCAGCTCCTAAGTTCATTCCAGTCTATTAGATTCCTCTGGCTGTGAATTGGGTAAAAGTGAAGACAGATGGGGTTGCAAAGGGGAACCCAGGCAGGGCTTCTAGTGGTGATATTTTCATAACTTCAGATGGTTTGTTAAAGGAATCTATGGGCTTAATGTTGGTGTTCATTCAGATTTTTATGCTGAATTAACAAGTGTTATTGTAGATGTTTCCTTTGCTTGGTACAATGGGTGGCACAATATTTGGATTGAAAGTGATTCTTTTGCAGTTATAGCTTGCCTTCAACACTTTGTTATCATAAAAAATATTGGTAATGCCCTTGGTTGAAAACCTTTGGGCTAACCTAGGTAAGTCGGCTTTAATTAGTAGCACCCTTTCGAGAATTACCTCGTACTTCATGTTCCTTTCAAGATTCGAAAATCGATGGCTTACAAGATTGAGAATCTTCAAAGATATTTTCTTTGGAATGGTATGAGTGGAGAAACTAAAAACCACCTAATGGATTAGCCGTTAGTATGCTTATCAAAAAGGGTGGGTGGCTTAGGGATTAAATCTCGTGTGTATGAACCATGCCCTTCATAGGAAGTGGATTTGGAAGTTTGGATAGGGAGATCAAGGTATTTGGAGGGATGTAGTGGTTTGGAAATATGGGGTTAGTAGTCTAGGATAGTGTCGTAGGGAGGTTAGGGGGCACTCATGGCTTGGGCCTTTGGAAAGCAATCATGCAAGGTTTTAATGATTTTGTAAAGGATATTGGCTTTATTATAGGGGAAGGGGGAAGGATGTTATTTTGGAAAGATGTTTGGTGCTATGACTTCCCTCTTATGATTAAATTTCATTTTTTATTTGACATCACATCGAACAAAGAAGCTCTGGTGAAGGACTATCTCGTAGGGTAGAGTGGTCTTGTCATTTGTAACGTCATCTTTTCTAGGCATTTCAACAATTGGGAGATAAAGGAAGTGATGAAAATTTTTGAAGTTCTATATGATAGTAAGGTTTCTTTTGGAGGGAATGATTCTTTGGTGTGGTGCATGGACTCTAAAGGGTTATTCGCGGTGAAATCTTTCTATAAGATTTTGACTTATGGAAGAGCTCCTTCTCTTTGGGCAAAGATGGTTTGGATTGCATCGATTCCATCCAAAGTGTCCTTTTCTTGGTTGGTAGCTAAAGATAAATGTTTGATTTTGGATTACTTAATGAGGAGAAGATGGGTTATGAAAAATAGATGCATTTCTTTTCTATCGCTGTCATGTGTCGTGGTGTCTTTGGATGCTCACTTTTAACCTTTTTGGGATCCATTGGGTCTTGCCTTCTTCCACTCAGGACATTTTCTTGGGTTGGAGGGCTAAGGTAGTGAATAAGAAAGCCCAGGCTGTTTGGAATATGGTTCCACACGGCTTTTTTGGTGTCTTTGGAAGGAAAAGAACTTAAGAATGTTAGAAGAGATGGAAGCTTCAATTTTAGATCTAAATTCAACCTTTGTGAAGACTCTTTTTGGGTGGTTTTTTTGTTATTCTAATGTGTAACCCCTCTTTTGTCTCTTTTATAGATTCTTTGAAGCTTTAACTTGGGGATTTTTTTTGTTGGCTCCTCACAACTTGTTTAGGAATTTTCTTTATTTTTGCTAGTACTTGTATGCAAGGTCTTTAATATCGATATCGCTGGGTATATCGAGGATCCAAAAATGTGGATATATCGGATATATCGTTGGATATATCGACAATATCGATATCGTTTTAAAGATATGGTGGATATTATGTGTTAAACGCGGAATTTTTTATTGAAACTCTGGGAAACAATGATTTAGACTATAATACACACTTTAGCATCAAAAAATTGCAATTTAAATGTGTATAAAACAAGTATGTGTTGTGTAGGGTATAAATAGTGTGATACGATGAGAAAATAAATAATAGAAATTCATGCAAATATAACATCTAAATGTCATATGAGATTAAAATTTGTAAATATTTATCATTTACACAATAAACACTTACATACTTACATAGTTACATTAGTAGTTTAATACCACATAGAGCTCCTTGGTGGTTCAAAATCATCATTTCTATCTCTATTCTGCCTTTCCATATTGGTAATATTACGACAATAGGTTGGCCATTTCATGTAATTAGCATAATTGAGCAAATAATTCTGTAGATGGCGGTCATATTCATCAGCAGAACAATGCCGTAGGATTCCCATTGGTGGCAAATCTTGTGGTTCAGTCTCAGGAGCTTCTTCATTTGTTTGCGGTGGGACTGATGGATACATTGAGTATGGATTGGGCATATAATCAATTGGTTGTTGATATGGATATTGTTGTCCATAGATATATGCCCCTGAGGGATCAGTGTTATAGTGGCCCATCTCATATGGGTTGTATGACTGATATGGCACAGGTTGGACTTGTTGATGGGGATAGGTATCTTGGCTCGAGTCTGTTCCATAGCCAAAATGACTTTGTTGTGATCCTATACTCATAGACTCGAAGTTCGAGGAAAGGGAATCTACATCTTGTTGGCTGCTTGTGTTTTGTCCCCGTTTTCTCCTCGAATAATGTTTGCCTATTGCCCCGATACCTGGCCCTGCTCTCCTAGAGCCATGGTCCTCATCCTGTGTCGCATGTGTGAAATCCGCTTCACAAGAAAAAGGACTCAATAATGGCCTCGGACTAGCTCCAGCTCCATAATTTCCACCCCCTCTTCCATCGTCCCCATCATCATCTCCATCACTATCCCCACCTCCAGTATTAGTGTCAGAAGAGTCAGAAGACTTAGAATGCACCGAGTCTGTTCCCATTGCATCCTCGCTTGATAAAACCTCCTCAGATATAACTCTGTCGACGTCAATCCCGAGGTTTTGAGCTTCTTCTGCCACCTTTGGATCAGGTTCACCATCTGGCCCATCCATATGTGAGGGCCTAATCCACTCGTAAAGAGGATTCTCATTCTCCTCTCCTAATTCGACTGATATATCAAGCAGATTTAGAGGCTCTAACTCTGCTGCATTTTCCATCTCAGCTTCCATATCTCTGATCCTCAACCTCATGTTGTAATAACAAAAGACCAGCTTTTCGAGCCTTTCGTACGCTAGTCGATTGCGCTGCTTTGTATGTATTAGGGAAAACGTGCTCCAGTTCCTTTCACAAGCTGAAGAGGAGCATGTTTGTGACAATATCTTCATTGCCAATCCCCTCAATGTTGGAGCAGAAACCCCATACATATCCCACCAGTCAGCTGCCCATAATAAAATGAAACTATTAATTTTATATTTACAACTTTAAAATTTATAACTTAACAAATTTGTTAGTAGTCTTTATAGTTCTATACGCACCAGCTGTCATGCTTTCTCTTGATGCAATTGCGAGTCTCTCTCCAAATTTACCCCTCGCTTCTCGAAACATTATAATCTACAAGTGCAACCTTTTCATCAGTGATTAAATAGAATAAATATTAAAATATAAACTTTGATAGTTATTGTTGTTGTGTTACCTCATTTCCAATCTCTCCACCCCTGTCAGAGTTTGGTTCCAACTTTTGGAAGACCTCAAGCACTGCATTAGTCAAGTTTTGGTTGTGACTAATGTTATTCTTGTATTGATACTTTGGGTTTAGGTAGTATGCTAGCATTCATGTCAAACACAAATATACAATTTAATTAGTTTCACTTTGTGTGGTGTAAGTGTGTAACAAACTAACAAATAAAAAATATCAAATAACATATATAAATTATTTTCTATAATTTTAGATATAGGAATTTAACGTAGAAATTTATAATGTATAAATTATACCTGCCGACAATAAAGGATGATCGATTGATTTGTCCCAGCGCTCCTTTATGGCTTTTAAGACCCATTCCACATTCCGATTAGATGATAGGAGAGTCTCTTTCATTACTTGGAACGCTTGATATACTACGCCCAAGGTTGGGAATACCTCACTATCAACAATGCGCAACAATCGGTAAAGAGGCTCATAAATACCACATACTTTTGTAACCCTAGCCCAGAAAGTGTGGTTTAGAATAAGTGATTCAACGTGACGGCCTATTTGCGTTCTATTCAGTGGATGTTCATTCCATTCATCAGAGGTGAACAAGGTTTTCAAGCCCCCCTTTTTCTTCAATAGGCTGTCGAGTGCAATATAATTTGTGGCAAACCGAGTGGCACCCGGTCGCACAATATCTCCTCCACAACATGCTCTCATTTGTGCCAACAACCAACTGTGGTTGTATATAAAGTTTGTGATCATCCTCCCTTCAATGATCACATCTTTAACTCCTTTTTTACCAGCAATCTTCTCAAATATGAGGTCGATGCAATGAGCAGCGCAGGGTGTCCAGTATAAATTATACTTTTCCATTAACAGCTGCCCCGCTTTCTTATAATTGCTGCCATTATCAGTCACTAGCTGGACAACATTTTTGCTACCGATTGATTGCACGACATTTCTCATCAAAGTATAAATATACTTATGGTCCTTAATTTTATCCGAAGCATCCACCGATTTCAAAAAAACTGTCTTTCCTTTACAATATACCATAAAGTTGATGATGGACAATTTTGTTGGACCTGTCCATCCATCACACATAATGGTGCAGCCATA
Source organism: Liquidambar formosana (assembly GCA_039720395.1). Lineage (NCBI taxonomy): Eukaryota > Viridiplantae > Streptophyta > Magnoliopsida > Saxifragales > Altingiaceae > Liquidambar > Liquidambar formosana. The sequence goes on along the minus strand of JBBPBK010000200.1, from coordinate 38,230 downwards.
TGTCTTCCACAATGGCTTTATTTGTGCAACGTATTTATTCATCTCTTCTACCTGTGAGATGAAATAGAATTTAAGTAAAATCACATAAAAAAAATTAAAAGATCATAAATAAAACTTTATAATGAATAAATTCTAATATTTTGAATTAAATTAGTAATTACCTCCATATCAAGATATTTAGTTCTAATCTCATACGGGGAAGGAGGATTAACGCCTGTTCCAGAATTCTGAGCTCCAGCAATCATATTTTTGAAGTGATGGGAGGCGGCCTTCTCAGGCGCGACATTCTCATGTATAAAGAATTTTGCAACTAATCTACCTAAACCCTCCTTTATCTTGCCTTTACTAAAAGCATCCTTAATAGTCCTTTGCCTTGATTGTGCTGTTTTATACAGAGAAGGAACGGAGGGGATATGAGTTTCTGGCACCCGAACGCTTTGACTACGTTTAAGTGGATGCATTGGTCCTTTGCCTTTACTTATACCAGCACCTGAGCCACCAGCACCAGAACTTCCAAAACCAGCCTCTGATTGGAATTTTCTCCGTTGCTCTTCCTCCCATTCACTAGCCTTTGAGGCACGGTAGGCTTTTTTATAGTTCCTTCTTTCCTCCGCATCCAAATTTGTTGGATACATCATGATGTCCTCATCATCATCTTCATCAGCATCATCTGATTGGGATTCTAATATACCACCCCTTAACATTTGTCTAACATTTGAATCTCTCCTTGCCTTTGCTGCCTTTGCTGCAACTTTCCCTGTCAAAAGTTGATACATCTCATCTTTCACCTCTGGAGGCACATTGTTGCAAGGTGCTATATTATTTTTTGGATCTGACCCCAATAAATGGTACTTAAGCCGCGTCGCCCCACCACTCTTCCATGTCTTCTGACAATACCTACATTGGATACCACCTACTGTACCCTCTATACGACTCCCATGTTCCCACACAGGATCAACACTCTTCGCTCCTGCCATCTTTTGCTAAAAGTATATAACTGCAAATCTTATACATAAGTATATAACATTAGTATTTAGTTATTTACTTACTAGACATATGAATTTGCATATATGATTGTGTAAAATTAAAAGAAATATATAAATTTAATTTCATTGAGATAATAAGAAATTGTGAATTATGCATTACTAACTTTACTGAAATAATTTAACACTTGTAGAATATATAATGATAATATGATATAACTATATAATTATATGAATATGATGATATAACAAATTAATATATAAGTAGAATATGTAATTATATAACAAAATAATTTGCATATGTGATTTTGTAAAATTAAAAGAAATATGTAAATTTAATATCATTATATATCAGTAGAAATGTAGAAATATATAATGATATAACAAATTAATTTGCATATGTGATTTTATAAAATTAAAAGAAATATATAAATTCATTGAAGTAGTAAGAAATTGGAATTATGAATTACTAGCTTTATTGAAATAATTTAACACATTAAATTGGACATATGATGATATGACATATTAATTTAGCACTTGTAAAATATATAATGATAATATGATATAACTATATAAGTATATGAATATGATGATATAACATATAAGTATATAACAAATTAATATATAAATAGAATATGTAATGATATAACAAATTAATTTGCATATGTGATTTTGTAGAAATGTAGAAATATATAATGATTATAACAAATTAATTTGCATATGTGATTGTGTAAAATTAAAAGAAATATATAAATTTAATATCATTGAACTAATAAGAAAATTATGAATTATGATTTATGAATTATTAGCTTTACTATAATGATTTAATACATTAAATTGGACATATGACAAATTAATTTAACACTTGTAGAATATATAACTATATAACTATATAACTATATAACATTAGTATTTAGTTATTTACCACGTTACTGGATGTCTGAACATATGAATTTGCATATGTCATATGTGATTGTGTAAAATTAAAAGAAATATATAAATTTAATATAAATGAAATAATAAGAAATTATGAATTATGAATTACTGACTTACTGAAATAATTTAACACATTAGTATATAATTGAAAATTTGAAACAAATATACATAATTAATATTTAATATTAAGGTGAGTACGTGAGGTAGTCTAACTATCTAAGGGATTATAAATTTATAAGAATAAATTAATTTGGATAGAAATAATGAATTGAAAATTTGAAATAAATAAATTATTTAGACAATTATAAGACATAATCACATATAACATATTCACATAACTAATTAACTAAAATTGTACAAATTAACAGAATATAAATTATATGACCTTCAAGTCTTCAACGAATGGCCTAATTCACAGATGCACTGCTGTCTGCTGTTGCCTTGCTACTTGCTTCTCACAGATGCACTACTTTCTTTTTTCTCAGCACTTTGTTGCTCCTTCTTTGTTCACAAATCATACAAATTTATAGACTTATCACTTATATGAGGAATTGAGGATGATTGATGAAGTGAAGTGATGAGTGTCTGAGTGATAACCGGAAGTGGGAAATGATGAAGGCCCATTTGTTTCTCAATGCAACCAAAAAAAAGCATGCTAAAGGGCTGCAAAGGACAATGAATGACAATACACCAATGTTTGTTCACGTGAAGAAGGCTACAAAGGGCTGCAAAGGAGGGCTGGTGGGAGGGTTGGGTACCGCAAATGGCTCCAAAAGGCTGCAAATGGTTGGTGGGAGGGCTGGTGGGATGGTTAGTGGGCATCTTTGCCCTGCAAAGGGCTACAAAAGGCAGCAAAAGCCCTAGTGGGAGGGCTGCAAAAAGCAAAGGACCTACCCATCTTTTACTTATTTCATGTGAAATAGGTGCAACGGACAAATAATGTGAAAATTTTCACATGCAATCAGCAAAAATGGATTCAAAGGCCTGCAGAAAATAGTAAAAGCCTAGTGGGAGGGCTGCCAAAAGCAAGGACCTACCCATCTTTTACTTATTTCATGTAAAATGCAGTGTAAAGGACAAATAATGTGAAAATTTTCACATTCAATCAGCAAAAATGGATGCAAAGGCCTGCAAAAAACAGTAAAAGCCTAGTGGGAGGGCTGCCAAAAGCAAGTACCTACCCATCTTTTACTTATTTCATGTGAAATGCAGTGCAAATGACAAATAATGTGAAAATTTTCACATGCAATCAGCAATAATGGATGCAAAGGCTGCAAAAAACAGTAAAAGCCTAGTGGGAGGGCTGCCAAAAGCAATGACCTACCCCTCTTTCACTTTATTTCACGTGAAGTGTAGTGAAAAGCACCAATAATGTGAAAAAGTTCAGCAGAAATCAGAAAAAATGCACAAAATGTGAAACTGGCGATATATCCAGCGATATCGTCGATATATCGCCGATATATCGACGATATATCGACGATATCCTGGCGATAAAAGGCAAAATCCAGGCGATATTTAAACTAAAAGATATATCGACGATATATCGCGATATATCGCGATATATCGTCGATTTCTGGTTTTTTCTCAAATTTTCAAATACCGTGATTGAATATCGTATCGTTGAGGCTCGATATAGCGATATATCGCGATATATCGTCGATATATCGCGATATTTTGGTCCTTGCTTGTATGTACCTTGTGACTTGTGTATATACCTTGTGACTATTGTACTTGGGATTTTCAATTTTGTTTCTAGTACATACTTTACTTCATCAAAAAAAGAATAAAAAAAGGACTATATGGGGAGGTTTCTTATGTGTGATGTAAGAACATGCTATGCCTTTTTGCTCCTATAGATAGGAAACATGAGGAACCTATTCAACAGACTATGTCATGTGAGCAAGCCTATAGCATCATGGTCCACGTAGTGGACAAAAAAGGATAGTGGTCCTTTAGGAGGTTCTTGCTAAGAAAATTGAAAAATGTTTATGGATTGCTTTTCATTGTATCATGACTTTCTTGTTTTCTCATAAAATGAACAGAGATCATTCTTGAGAAAAGTTTGGTTGAATGTTATTAAGTTTGTGCTTAATTTTATTATGGTTTTACGTTCAGTTGCTTATATATGAATAATGACTACTCATTGCATCTTAAAGATTCTATCAATGCTTGATTTGTTTATTTATTGTGCAGCCATGGGCAATGAGAAGTCTAACAGTTATTGGGAAGCAGAACTGCCTCCAAATTTTGACAGAAGTGGGATTGAGGGTTTAATCCGTGCTAAGTAAGTTTTATGCTGAAGCTTATTACCAATGATCATATAAAATTGGAGATTGGATTATTCATAGTTTCATCTAAGTAATTTGCTTAACACCTTTCAGGTATGAGGAGAAAAGATGGATTCCAAAGAAAACAGCACGAACAACTCCAAAACCAGGTGAAAAGAACTTTAATATCAATAATTTGGTGGAAGGTGCAACTAAAAATGGCATTCCAAAGAAAACAAGGAAGTTTTCTCTTGAGGAAGAGATCCTTACTAAGTACATGGAACAAGTTGATCCTCCTGCAATAAGAACCCGTGGGGTAATGTTTGTTTGTGATGTTTATTCATTTGTGCTTGATGAAGGGTTTATAAATGCACCTATGCCTTGCTTAATGTTTATATTCCTCAAGGAGGGTTGTGGTAGATTGACGACCAACATAAAACTATAGTCACATCTTATGACATGAAAATTTAAAAAACTAACCCCATGTAGTTGGGATTAAAACCTTGGTTGAGTCGATCTTGGTTAAGGTTTATTTTTTGGAAATTTTTCTTGTTACAACTTACAAGAACATGTCCCATACTCCCATGCTCTGTCCTTATCCTTTACGTACTTCAAGAAACCTACGATATAAATAATTAATCAGTTCGCTACTTTGCCACCTATACCTTTTGGTGCATGTAATGACTGCTTAGAGGGGGAGTGTTTAAATATGAAGACAGATTCCTTTTTCTGAAAGAAAAATCCAGTGATAGATCTATGAGATTCTCTTAAATTTTAGTGGCCTCCATGGCGTGTAGCTTAAGGTGTCTTGGTGGACTGCAAGTAAATGGGAAACAAATGCAAAAATTTGATGAATGACCCATCTTTTAAGAGAGGATCATATATATTATGAGAACACATACATGCTCTTACACTTAGCAAATCACTGAAAGATCCACTTAGCATCACCAAATTACTTGGGTCGGGCTTATAGATTATAGGTTGAGATCAAGCTGATCTGAGCCTAGCTCAGCCTAGCTTGAATTGTAATCCTATTTTTGTTAGCCATTACTTGTGCTAATTAAGAACTCAGTCAGCACTCTTGTTGAATCATTGGTAGTCGTCATTGGTGATTATTATTTCGATCTAGAAATTGAATGGTGTGGTTGTTGCAACTATTGTCAACTAGGATTAGAGCTAGTTCTATTACATATATATCCTTGGATATTATCAATGCTAATGTTGATGCTTGTGAAAACTGCATATTGTTTAGCATATATAGTTCTCATAAAGTACACTACAAGTTATTATAATCATATAATGTAATTGAACTAAGCAAAGAAGGAAATAATCAATGTTAAATTATCCTACTTGCATACAATTAACTTAAGTCAACAAAGCTTTAAATTCAATTATTTGTGGTCAGTAACATGAAAATCCTTTTAAGCTGTCTCTATATAGGGTTTATATTCAGTTTAAGTTATAGGTTCTCATACCACCTTGACTCATGCATTTTTACTACCCTTGCCCTTGTGTGCTTCCAACTTTAGTTAGTATGGTCATTATGCCAAAGATTTTGCTACCCTTGCACATGACGAAAACATCTTAGATGACTCTCCCTTCTCCTCAGTTGGTTCTACCTCTATCTTCATGAAAGAAATCATTTCTTATCCTATATTTCTTGTATTTCCACTCATCTACCTCTACCTCTACCTCTAGCTTCAACGTTTATTGATAAGAGTTGTGATATAAGCATTTTGCCATTTTTTATTTTATTTTATTTTATTTTATTTTATTTTTTTTTTTTTATGATTCGGGGAATGCAACCTGTATGTTCACCTTTAGTTTTTTGGAGAATGTATTGGTCTTACAATGGAAAATTCCTTTTTTGTAGTTCTTTACTAGGTCTCCCTTAGACCTTTGTTCAACTGTGGTGATGGTTGGTCATTTATTGCACCCCATCTTAATGGCATGCTTGTTGCATTCTTTTCTCTGCATCAATATGGGAATTTGGGAACCTTTTCTCTTATTTTCTAAAGATAAGGTGACACTAGAACTACATGAATATTTTTTACATTATTTTTATATTCCATTTGGTATAAGTTGGTGATATATTTATAATATTTATTAATTTTATTTTTGTTATTTATTTTTATTTTTTCAAGTCTTGAGTTTCGTTATAATGCTGTGAACGACATTCCAAAAGGTGGGAAGGTCTGAAGATTCTTTAGTTACAATTGTCATCCTTGTTTTCCCTCTTTTTCTTTGGATTCATTTTTAATTTCTTCAATCATTATTGTACTAATTTTGTAAGATATTAGGGGTTTACCTGTAAAGATTTGTTATTTATAAACAGGGGTCGTTAGATATGAAGATAAGGGTTAATCCTTCACCCCCTCCAAGGGGATTGCCATTGGTTTCTGATTACCAGACAACCGTTAAGAAGGCCGATTCTGCTACAGATCTCTTCCACTTGCTCTATTTGCAAGATGCAAGACAGGATCATTCAATTGTGTCTTCTTCCTGCCAACATTCTTGGGCAACTTTTGACTGTAAGAATTAAACATTTGCCATGATGCTTGTAAATTACTCCCTCTGTTTCATAATAAGTGTCCCCTTTGCAAAAACATGCTTTTTAATGAAACCCTTTTAAATGCTTTCACATCAATGCATATATTTTGAAATTCCAATTTTGCCCTCAAGTTTGTAAAAAATTAGAAAAATAAAGAAAACCTTTTTAAGGGTATTTTAAGAAATGAGTAAAAAAGGTCCATTGACTTTTGAAATGGGACACTTATTTTGAAACATCCCAAAAAGTAAAGTAGGACACTTCTTATGAAATGGGGGGAGTATACATTAATTTATTGGAGTATTTGGGGAGCTATTAAAGATCAACTGTAAAATTGCAAGTGTATTTTTAGGTTATGTGATTTATGTTAAGAAGAAAAAAAAAAAAATCTTTGATGCTATTTGTTCCCTCCTTTTTTTTTATCTTTCTTTAAAAGAAAAAAAAAATTTATGGTAATAGACTAATAGGATAGCCAAATCATGTATACATTTTGTATATTTTAGGGTTAATTGCAAAAAACCCCCCTAAAGTTTTTTTTTTTGGGGGGTCAGCAGATAACCCCCCTTATGTTTTAATTTTGTCAATGTGCCTCCCTTATGTTTTAACAGAACCAATCATTGATGGCTACCCAATTGATCATGACGCTGGTGAGGGTTTTGGCGATTTTGGGCAGCACGGGTCTGTTAATGGTATCACGTGCATAGCCACGTGACTAATTTTCGTCAGTTTTCATCAACGGCGAGTGACGGTGGGGCACATTGACAAAAATTAAAACATAAGGGGGGCACATTGATGAAAATTAAAACATATGGGGGGGGGGGGTCAGCAGATAACCCCCCTTATGTTTTAATTTTGTCAATGTGCCCCCCTTATGTTTTAACAGAACCAATCATTGATGGCTACCCAATTGATCATGATGCTGGTGAGGGTTCTGGCGATTTTGGGCAGCACGGGTCCGTTAACGGTATCACGTGACTAATTTTCGTCAATTTTCATCAATGTGCCCCCCTTATGTTTTAATTTTTGTCAATATGCCCCACCGTCACTCGCTGTTGATTAAAATTGACGAAAATTAGTCACGTGGCTATGCATGTGATACCGTTAACGGACCCGTGCTGTCCAAAATTTCCAGAACCCTCACTGGTGTCATGATCAATTGGGTAGCCATCAATGATTGGTTCTGTTAAAACATAAGGGAGGTACATTGACAAAATTAAAACATAAGGGGGGTTATCTGCTGACCCCCCCCCACCAAAATACTTCAGGTTCAGGGGGGTTATGTGCAATTTACCCTATTTTTTATATGGGATTTCTTAACATGCACTCAATGTAATTATTGATTTAAACAAGTTCCCTTTCAGTCTTATTAAGAAAAAAACTAAGCTGATTTTGGTTTAGGATACATGTGCATGCATGTGCAGCACATTTTAATTTGCCTAATTCTTGAAAATGGTTTGTTAATGTGGATGAACCCTGGATCATGCATTGGGCTTTGAAGTCAGCAACCTTAAGTGTTTAGCACTAACTCATCTTAAGAGCTGACTAACATAAAAGAGTTCTGATATTCTAAAAATGGGAAATTAAAATTTTTGTTTGCAGGAGCAGTTCTGTCAGAGAGACAAGCCTACTAATTAATGTAAAGTAGTTTTTACTGGACCACGAGTTGCAGTTGACATATAGAAATGGACAGTTTGAATCCGAACAAGGTATGCTGTTTCAATATGATGTTAGCTGACTTATACATATCTTTCAGATTTTTGGAAGCATTTTCTGCATACATATGTGCTTTGATTTATTGTATTTGTCAAAAAGGCATTCTTTCTAGTGAGATCTCTTTTATTTGAGGGAAACAGTTTTCCACTGTTTTTTCAGAGTTGTTTCACTGATCCATTTCATGTGCATCTACTGCCTGTGAAATTAATGATCATCACCTGGATCCATAACCATTTAATCTATATTTAATTTTATACCATGATCTCCTATCCAGTTCAGTAATTCACGTGTATGGAAATTTGTTTAGGTAAGGACTATTGGAATTGTTAGAGGGTCCTATCTTTCTGCCTTGGGCAAGAAAATCATAAATTCTCTTATTTTTCTTCTACTCTATTCTTTATGTTCCTTATTTTGCTAGAAATATTTAATCAAATTTGCAGAATATTATTATTAAAATTGAACTTTAGAGTAACTTTTCTTTCCTTTCATTATGATGGAATACAATTAGTGGCCATATGGATATGTGATGTACCGGTTTTCTTTTCTTTACTCAAGATTAGGTAGTAGTAGTAGTCTTAATACTAGTTGTGATAAGCTAACAAAGTGGCAACATAGAATGGGCCGCCTTTCTTTACAGTTTCTATCTTGGTTGTTTCATGATTTCACTAAATTTACCTGTAGTGCTAAAATTCTGTGCAAGACTTGACGACTTGCTCAACATTTTAGGAAATGTCATCCTTCTAGTGTTCCTTTACCTTTTAACATTACACATTCAGATGTGTTAGGCCCCTCCTTTATTTGTTTCTTGTTTGCTTATCAATATTTTGATGCTCTGTTGATCAATATTCTCATTCTACATAAATCCATCTTCAGGTTGTGTGTGCTTCCTGCATTCAAATTGTTTTTACAAGATGGCTTTACTCAGTTTGATACCAAGGTCAACATACTACAGCCTAACCAAGGACTAAAATATCTCTAATATCATCGATATATCTCTTGTCGAAAGTGTCCACTATAAATTTTGACAACAATATCCGTTGATATATCCATCAAACATAATTGGAGTAACTTCACAAAAAAAAAAAAAAAAAAAAAAAAAAACCCAATATGTTAATAATACACTATCTGTAATGTGTAGATATAATTGTTAGAGCACCACTTAAACCCAAAATCTTAAGCTATTAATGAATGGGTCAAATTGTATATCAATTAAGCTAACACCCCCCCCCCCTCTCCTCATGCGTGGTCCCATCCCTCCTGTGGAGAAGCAAACAGAAAGACAATCGAGAAACATATGAAAAACTTATGGGGGAACAAATTGATGGAGGTAAAAGATCTCTTAGAAACCAGAGCTCTAATACCATGTTAGAAGTTAGAACACCACTTCACCCCAAAAGCTTAAGCTTTTAAGGAATGGGTCAACAATGTATATCAAGCTAACAAATATATCACATGTATGTTATATATAACATACCACTTAATTTAATTTGTATAAATCAGTACTTTTTATCTTCTGAGCACGATACACTATTTGTTTCCTATACAACATATACATATTTAGTTTGCAATCTTTTGATTCTAAATTGTTTATTAGAGTCTAATTCATTGTTTTCCTATGTTTCACTGAAATTTCCATGTTTAACTAATAATATCTATAATATCTCTTAGTTGATATCAATATTTTCCATTTATTAATTGATACATCCATATTTGTGGACCCTCGATATATTTATCAATGTAGATATTTTAGTCATTGAGTCTAACAATGGAGGTGGATATATGTATTGGGTCCAACTTTACAAAACTTATATGATACAATCCAAGCTTTAAAGAAGAAAAAAAAGAAGTTAATGTGCTTTGATACCATGTCAAATTTTATAATTAACCAATGTGGGATGTGGTATATTTTTAACAGTTAAGGAGAGTCAAATAGCTAGATCAAGCTAATACTATATATAGAACACCCACACAAGTGGTAGCTCGACTCTTGCTAAACCCGCCTCAGGAAGCGAAGGTCCTGAGTTCAACTCTTGCTAAACCCCTTGGGGCCACTTACACAAGTTTCATGGTTCTCATAGTCCTTGGATTTACCTGGTCTATGTGGGTTGTGGGGTGTTATATGGATCCGGGGTTTGCTTGAAGTGTTTCCTTGTTATCAAAAATATATTTAGAACACCCACATCTCGATCCCCAAGAGAGAGAGAGAAGAGAAGTTACAAAAGCAGGCTGAAATTCATTTGCAATTTCTCAATTGACTTGAAAAGGGTGGTTCTCCAGCCTTAATGGATCATTTTAGTACTTAAAGTACGAAAAACAAACTTTTTATATGACTCACGATAAAAACTAGAACTTAAGGTTTGAGTTAAAAGCACAAACTTGAATGAAAAAACACAACTAGAACCTAGACATTAAACAAATAATTAGACAAACAAAGAAGAATAAGAAGAAGATTAAGGAGACCATTATTTGACCGAATGCAAATAAGAAACAAAAATTTTGTGCATTAAAAATATCTCCATCCTAATAAAGGAGAATTTGAATTTTTGGGAAGTGACATTGTTACGATTCTAATGTCACACATTGGCCAACTATGTGATCGGCTGTGTGCCTGTTGTGTGTATATAAGCTCTTGGGCACCCTCTCCTTGCAACTGATTTTCAAGGGTGAGTTCTACCTAAGGATTCGTTTCATTGGGTATCAAAGCCTTTACCATGTTATGAGCATTGGCGGAGCCAGGGGGGCCTTTGGGGGCATGTGCCCCTTCTGGCTCAAATAAATTCTTTTCTTTTTTGGGATAAATTACTATTTGATAACCACTTCCTGAAATAATGCCAAAAACAATAAATTTGTAGTCATTTTGACGCATATATACAGTTAGTCTGTAATGAGTTGACAAAAAAAAAAAAAAAATCCTATTTTTTGGTATTACATTGGAAAATGATTACCAAAAAGTAATTTTTTCAAAGAAAAGAAAAAGGCTCTCCCGAGCTTTCAGTTCTCACTTCACAAAATCATAACACAGTGCCCTCATTGGAGATAACTCCTGCCTCTGCCCTGGTCATGAGTATATAGTTGGCTTAAGTCAAGGTTGGCCAATGAGATGATGGGGGAAAAGCTTCATCGTTAAGAGAGAAGCTTGGTAGACGTGTCTATTTTACTAAGCTTCTCTCTAAGATAAATAAATCAAACTTGAATTATCAAAATGATTCTAATGGTTTCAAAGACTCAACATGCTGTTTATTTATTTTTATTTTTACTTTTGCATTGTGCTTTTTTATTAACTAATATAAACAACTTTGGATAAGATTGTCCGAAAATTAATAAGGTAAGGGGATTCTCATCAATATAGGTCACATAACCTCTTATGTAGAGGTCAAGTGAGGTTTTCCGTTAAGTTTTCTTACATTCTGTTGGTGGAATGGGGTATACTGCCATCACTCCAAAGTCCAAACTATAGAGGGGCATTTGTTGGAAAGAGAAGAGTATAAACCTATATGGTGGAAAAAGTAAATGGGCTAAAGTCGAAGGGGACAAAGTGTAATTTTCCCTCTCTATTAATTATACTTTAAATTTGTGTTGTCCACACCTTACCTTCTTTGTTATGACCCAGAAGGGGCCAAGAAGCTCAAGACATATATAGAATTAAACACCTTTTTAACTAAAACTAGGATGGGGTTTTCAAAATAATGTTTGATTTTAAATACATATTTATACAAAAACTTGGCATAGTCCCATTTGTAAAAGGGACATACCAAGTTATCAACCTGTTGAAAAACCTGCACAGTTATATCCATGGTTCAAAGTCTCGGTCTCGGTTGCCGTCGTGTTTCGGTCTCGGTCTTCTCTATCTCGTCCATCTTGTTGCGTTTCAGGCAAGACATAACTTTACGCATTAAAAAATGTTTTAAAAAATTCAAAAAATTTATAGAAAAATTAGAAAAAAAAGGACAATCATATTGGAACCATTAAATAAGAAAAACAAATAACTAGGGACACATAATATGGTAAAAAATATCAAAACAGCCCTAGCGCGCTACAATAACTTGAAAATACACTATAATTTGGTTTTTAGTACCTAAAATAATCCCAAATAACGCAAATAAACATAACATATCAATGATCAAGTATATGTTTTGATCGATGGGCAATCATTAGGACTTCATTTTTTTTTTTTTTTTTTTTATAAAAAAAAAGAAAAAAAAAACCCACTATATACCTGATTGAGTGGGTTAACCTAACAAGATCTCGTCCAACGAGACTTTGAACCATGGTTATATTGAAATAGTCAAATCCATTTGTATGAAATTTAGGTAAGGTTGGCATCAAGGTCCTACCATCCATACACACATAACAATTAAAGTACAAGTTGTTTAAGTAATATGACAAGCCATAAAAATAATGTGTTCACACAAATATCCACATGCAATACATGCCATGCTCCCAAGCTAATCCTGGTTAGACGCCTTGGCGTCCTAAAAAGAATAATCTTTATCTTTATCATAATCTGAAAGTAGTAAAAAGGGGCATGAGTGAAAGCTCAATAGGATACATTTTTCAAAATTGTACGCCAAGGTTTTAAAACCATTTTGATAACTCAATAGAAATACATACTTAAAAGTTAAATAAATAATAACAATGAATTCAAACCATGCACCAAGTTGTTCTATATCTACTTCATTTCTGAATGCCATCGACGATATTTGGATTGATTTCCAGCTCAGCCTCAACCAATAATAAACCTCCCTGACTAACATGGCCCTTGCAAGGGAAAAGATCTTTATAGCCCATATCATTTGGGGTAGAACAAATTGAACCCACTCGACCACAAGGGAAGGGCAGAACGAACTAGACCCTAGAATAACCCCAAGTGACCCTCACTATCACTTTAGGTATTCACGAAGCCATAAGTCTACCAATTATCAATATATAAAATTTGTATAACTTTCGCCATTACTCAAAATAATATAATTTTTCTAAAATTTATATGAACAAATAATACAATCTACTTTTTAAAGTTAAAAGGTAAATAACGAGTCCAAAACATTTATGTAATATGTGATGCCCAAAATTTTGTACTACACAAATATTAACCAATAGGTTTCAAAACTACCCCTTTTTAACCCAAAATCATACTAGGGTTCCAAATACACATGAATAGAACAAATTCATAAGTAATCCAAACCCTAGGTTTTCCAAAAACCCATTTAAATCCATGAACTGAACCCCATGCATAATGCAATATAGCTCAGAAACATGTAATTCCCTATGATTTATACCTAATACCCATATATCAATGGTTTACAATATTGAAAAATGCACCTACCTCAAAAAGGGTGGAAGGAAATGCGATTCTAAGGGCATACATGGATAGATTGGGTCAAGACACGCGAGATCCGAGCTTTGCAGAGTCAGATCTGAGTTTCCGAGCTTTCTATCTCTCCATCGGCTCTCCCCCTCTTCCTTTGTCTTCTTTGTCTCTCTTTCTTTATCTCTCTTCTCTAGAAATGGGGTGAAAGATCCTATAAGAATTGGGTTTAAAAGGAAACTTAAGGGAAAGGCAAAAATGTAATTTCGTGCCCTTTTAAAAGAATCTGGACTGTGTTGCCCGATCGATCGGGCCTGGGCACTCCGATTGATCGTGGGTAGGTAGAATGGAATTGAGCATTTGGGGGGCACTACCCATCGGCTTGCATCCAAAAGCATTCTAAAGTTCACTAAAATCATTATAAACCCACGCATTTCATTTCCATTCATAAATAACATCATACTAAGGCCAAACACACCTTCAGGTCCTTCCTTAAGGCTAAAGCATATTTAAAAAAAAATATACATTCATTCCTTTGCCAAATGTTAGGTTTGCTTCATTATCAAAATTTTATAAAACCCTACTGTCACTAGTGGAGATGAAGTCTACCATCACTCTTTGTTTCACACGATCAAATGACCTCTAGGTTTTTAAAACCTTCATTACGTTTTGGCTCTTTCGAAGGAAAAGAGAAAGTAAGAAACAAAAGCTTGAGGACAATGAAAGCCCTAAATTATAGGTCCTTTAAGACTCATCTTGATCGAAAGAGACCCTATCCAATTGAGGCTACCTTTTATCCTCTTTTTTGGCCCTTAGAAGCAAGAATCTTGTAAGAACCTCGATTCTCCTTCGAGAATCTCAGTTCTAAGTAATAGAACCTTGTGATGGAGGGGGGAAGGCATTACCGGAATCTTGCGATGGAGAGGGGGAAGGCATGAACCCCTCCCCCCCCCCCCCCAAAAAAAAAAAAAAAAAAAAAAAAACTTAAATTTAACTGAATGCAAAAAATTTGTAATAATAATAGGATTCCCATTAAATCATATTAGATTAATGCTTATTTACATACTCAACATCCTACAAAATATCATATTGAGGTAACACAACATATATATGTATATATATTCCACAAACGCTTTTTTTTTTTTTTTTTTTTGATGATTAAACCGAAAATATTATTAAGAAAAAAGGTTGGAGCAAAAGGTGTGAGGACCTGTTTTCTCAATAGAGATTATTACGGCTAAATGCAGGTTTAGTGTAGCTAATTCCTTGATTTTGGAAGACCTCATGTATGGGTCATCCATATAGATGATGATATGACATTATATATGTTTTGATGCATTGAGTATCCTAAGTGAGTGTTTAGCCTTATTTGTAACTTTGGGTTTAAGCTGCTAAAATTTGGCTAAGTGTTGTGGAAAAAATGAATTTTCGTAAATCTTCGTTTTTAAAGATAATTTTTGGTGGTAATAGAAGTTTATAATATTATAAGACTTCTGTGATTTTATGAGATTTTATTAGCATGTTTGGATTAGGTTTCTCACATGTTTGTTCTAGGAAAATCTGTTAGGAGACGGATTTTGTACTAAAACTTGGAAATAAGATTTTGATATATTGGGAATTTGATTTTTCTGATATTTTATTTGAATTCAAATGGGGGTTTATTTGCTTATTTTCATTAAATAACTTAAAGTAATTACTTAAATGTTTTTAATGAATATAAGGCTGATGTTTGTGCTGATGAGGTATAGCCTGACTGACTGTTAATTTTTAGCTGTCTGTGTGTTTCAGATGTCTGAAACACATTTTAGACGTCTGAAAGCGACATTTCAGACATCTGAAAGTTACATTTAGAGGTCTGAAAATTCTAGAGAACGATGATTTCTGAGATTTAGTTTTAGACGTCTGAAACTTTCGACTGGCAGTTTTTATAAAGGGTTAAATGATGCATGTGCCCCTACCCTTATGTTTTAAAACTCTTTCACTCGACTTTAGGCCTCATTTTCAGGCCTCCCAACTTAAGAAAGAGGGAGAGAGAGTGGAAGAAAGAGAGAAAGTGCCGTGGGAGGTTGATGGTGACTCGTCAGAGCACTGGAGCTCTGATTCGATGTCGGCAAGCGCGGATCTTGCATTATTTGGCCCGATCTACATGTCTACGGTAATAATTTTGCATTTTCATCACTCATCAATGAGGTAGGGGACATTTTCTCATTTTAAACGATAGATGGATAGGGTTTCGGTATAAATCATGTAATTTTACATGTATTTGGTGGTTTTTGCATAAATATCATGCATGGGGTGTATATTTGTTAAGTTTTACAAATTGTGGGAAACCTAGGGTTGATTTATTTAATCCCTTTTGTTATATTTATGTTAATTATGAAACTCTTATATGTTTAAGGGTTTAAATAGGTTGGTTTTAAAACCTATTGGACTATTTTTGGGTAGTCGAAATATTAGGGGTCACTTTTATATACATGTTTTTGAAACCATTATTTTGAAAAATGGTTGGGAAATGATTACCATGATTTATGGAATTATTTCATATGGTTTTCAAAGCACAAACCTATTATGCGATATTTGGAAAATTTATATATAATTTTCCGGTTTATGTGGGAATTATGAAATTGATAAATGAACAAACAAGTGATGATTATTGGCTTATAAAGCCATGATATGGAATTTGGAAAGAATATTGATGAGATCATAAATAACTTTAGTTATTTCTTACCTTTTTAAAAAAAAGAAAAAGGGGTGTTGGTATCAAATGATTTAAACTTCCACAATTTATTTCATTATATCTGTATCAGTTTTATTTACTGAAAATTATATTGCAAACTAATCAATGGTTTTGCAGGACTTCTTGAAAAATAGATAAATTATGTTTTTTAAAACCTTGAATTATTTTAAGAAATGTTTTTCTACTTAGCATGTAGCTCATAGCCCCACCATTTTCTTGCAGGTCATATTTTCAAAGTTAAGTTGACCTGGGTTTTGGAAGCACGTCGGCATGCTTGCATTCATGTAGAGAATATTTGAAATAGACTTTGAGCTTATGCATGTATTAATTTTAATTTCATGGCCTGTAATAATTAACTGAGTAGTGGACGTATATTTGAATGAGATCCATGTGACAACGATACAGCTGATAGATTTTTTTATTTTTGGAATATTGTATGGATGGCTAAAAATGCTTATAAATGTGTTTTCTACAGGTTTTATGACTAGTCGATAACTTGGTATATCCTATTTACAAACAGGATTATGTTGGATTTTCTAAAAATATTTTCAAAAGAATTATTATCATTATTTTATTATTAAACATTCACCAAACTTTGCTTTAAAAGTGGTTTTCTTACTACTTAATTAACAGCTCCCATTTCGGGTCATTACAAAAGGTGCAGAGGAAGAGCAACCCTTGATACACAACAAGAACACTACTGCCATAAGGCCCACAATCCAAACTGAGACAAAACTCTAAGCAAAAGAAAGGGAAGAAAAAAAAAAAAGAAAAAAAAAAGAAAAAAGAAAACACCCACCAGCTCATAGAAAAATGCAACAAGGACACAGACTAAGACCAAGCGCAGCATCAACACCAAAAAACTGCACAATCTCGATATCTCTTCTATTACACCTTTCTTTCCCTCAGAAAAAAGGGTACCCCAAGAACTCAACCTCATGGTGTGAGAGATGATGTCTTCTTTCATATCTTCATATTTTAGAAATAACACTTCGTCCGGTTTCTCTAAACTTGCCTCCCAGAACCCCAACACATGATCCCAAAATGGCCCAAAGTTATGGACTCCTCTACAAAGCATCTCAAAAACTCCTTTTTTTTTTTTTTTTTTTTTTTGAAAGGCATCCCAACACCAAAAAAACTCCCAACACTCCCAACTAAGCAGCACAAAGGGAACCACCAGTAAAACGACTGCACCTACCTCCAGGATCAAAAAACAAGCACCTAGGCTGGACAAAAGAAAAGCTAACTGGAAATCCCAGTGAGAACGCCCAAACAGTTGATAAAACCCAGGGAAACTCTAAAAAACAGCAGCTGCATAGCCAATGGACAGCAACACCAAGAACAGCTCCACCAACAGCAAAAAAGGAGACCAGCCAACAACGCAACACCTTCCCACATGCCCCAAACTTTTGACTCTTCTATGTCCCTCCTTCACAACCCCCGCTTTTGCCCTCGACCCGACCTCTTCACCCTCTTTGTGCTTCTATGATTTGGCCCATTAAAGGCTCACCTTCATTAACTTAGAATGTAGTGGTTGTGCGTACAATTTTTCACACAATTAAAAGAATGAGAAAAGAGTCTGCAAAGACTTAAGCTTCAGCTCCTGCGACTAGCATTGGCGTGTGTCTACTTGAGATGTTGAGACACTCTGATGCTTATCTGCTTAAGTTAGAAAAGTAATAGTGAGAGATTAAGCTTGCTGGGTTGAATTGGTGCATGCTTAAGTTAGAAGAGTAAATGGCTCCTTTTATAGCTGGGAGGAGATTATGGTGGATGCTGCATAACCATATACTAAAATATCCACGATATCTTCGATATATCCACGATATATTCGTGTATTCATACCCCTTGATATAATATCTAACTAACATATTTTTTTTTGACAAATATCTTTATGATATTATCGATATTATTAATAAAATCTCGATGTATTCATAATATCTTCTTTCTTTTACATGGTATTGTCGATATGTCGAATATATCTACTATATCGAAGATATATATAGATGATATCAAAATAGTCATTTTCTTGTTATTGTGTCAATTTTCATCTCTTACTTTTTTAGTATTGATTTATATAAATATTTTAATTATACAAATGGATTAAATTAGTGTTATGAAGTAACAACTTTCATTTACTTTGTTAAAATATTCATTTTTTCGCTCAATGTGGCACAATATTTATACCCTACACAATACATACTTGTCTAATATACATTTAAATTGCAATATTTTGATAATAAACTATTTATTAGAGTCTAATCATTGTTCCCATAGTTTCAATGGAAATATATGTATTTAACAAACAATATCCGTCATCTCTGAATCGATATCGAAATTTTCGATATATCAAATATTTGTGTTTTTGAACTCTTGATATATTCATCGATATCAATATTTAAGACCATGTGCATAATTGCTCTTTAGTGATGTATGTCAACCCTAGCTTTGTCAGCCAGTTGACATGCTGGCCCTTGAGTGGTCTTGTGCACAAAAAGCTGAGAGTGACATGGCCAAAAACGGAGCTACATTTGGTTGTGTTAGCTAGTAAACAAGCTCCTCACAACAAGTCTTGTCCATTAACTACTTATGTTGGGTGTAGAATTCCACTTTTGCACTTTGACCTTCCAAGTACTAGAAAATGACTAGGGTGCCTATGCCATCTTTTATCCCTCAGTGTGGCAATATATATAAATATTCTGATATCCAGTGACACTCTAATTTTTTAAAATTGTCTCAAACGTAACAGTTTGAATGGTATCCATCGAAGTTTTATTAGGGGATCTTTGTATCACCTTCTTTGGTCTTAACATAACACTTGTGGGGATGACCTGTTGCCTTATAGTACTGTTCACTGGCTCCAATGCTCCAAGGCACGTCATTATGATTATATTGACTGTGTTGTGCAAAAGCTTCATTTGACGCATTAGGTTGTGAAAAAAAACAGAGGGAACCAAAGGAATATCCATACAAACATTTACCTTAAATAGAAAGCAAGCTGTTGTTCAATTTTCCAGACTCTGGTAGGAAAGCAGCTTAGGTAAAACATGCATTGTGTAACAATGTGATCACCTAGTAGGCTTCAAGACACTGCATCATTTACGTATGCTTCATTTGAATGCCCACTTTGTGGATGATAGGCGTGGATCGCGTGGTAGAATTGGAGATTCATCTTGAGCTTTATAAGTGTATGCTAGTGTGGCGTGGGAAAAGAACACAAAAAAAGTAGTATAACCATTGACAGCGCTGCCTGCACCAAATTTGGCTGGCAAAGATACAGGAGTGCCATGGGCTGCAGTCAGAAACACATTTTTGTTAGATTGGCATCTTTGTTCATACTAAGACCCAATAATGTTTTCACAATTGAAAAAAGGTGAGCATGGGCTTGATTTCTGCGGTAGTTGGCACATGACTATATCAGCGGCTGTGCTATAAATTAGTGCAATGATATTTGAAAAAATGGGTGGGATGCAATATTGCAACTACTCACATCACCCATGCAGGCATGACAGAAAAGCATATTGGCTTAGTGATTGTGAGGCCTCAATTTTTGACTAGAAGAGACATCAAAGGCCCCTACCCTTCCATCCCCTGGATGGATAGAGATAGCAAAGAGAGAACTGCCACTCCGACTTGACTCTTACCACTGAGCTAATAGCCCCATCTTGTGGGCCTCCCACTGGGGATTTCTATGCCAAAAGCGTGAGAAAACCCGTCCCTCTCTTTTCTTTTCTTCAGTAAAAGCAGATCTGTGTGAGGTTAATGAAACAGAATATCTATTCTAGTTTTGACATCAGCCATGGGGTTGAATCTAAGAAAATTTTTAAAGAATACTGAATCAGTATAGCTACATGGTTCAAAGTCTCGGTCTCAGTTGTCGTCATGTTTTGGGCTCAGTCATCTCGATCTCGTCTATTTCGTCGCATTTCGGAAGAGACATAACTTTATGCATTAAAGAATGTTTTAAAAAATTCAAAAAATTTATAGAAAAATCAGAAAAAATAGGGCAATTACATTAGAACGAACCATTAAATAAGAAAAACAAATAACATGGGATACATAATATGGTAAAAAATATAAAAAACAGGCCCTAACGCGCTACTATAACTTGAAAATACACTATAATTAGGATTTACATACCTAAAATAATCTTAAATCACACAAATAAACACTACATATCACTGATCAAGTATATGTTTTGATCGATGGGCATTCATTAAGACTTCATTTTAAAAAACATAAAACCCTATTATATACATGGTTTGTTCTCAGGTATCGTCTCGCCTTGAACAAGACCGACTTAACCTGGCGAGAAGTCGTCCATCTCGGATGAGACTTTGAACCATGTATAGCCATCCTTCTTGTAATACAACAATGCAATTTCAATCGATTAATTCCTAGCATAAAGGAAAGAAGTCCTTCGTAAAATATCTCTTTTAATTGATCTCACCAAAGGACGGACGTATTGATAGAATAAAATTATGGGATAGCTACTCACCATAATTTTGGTTTATTACATCATAACCAATATTTTAAGTCCTCTTAACGAAATGTTTTTGGCAACCAAGGAAAAGTGACTGGTAAGAAGTTAGCAATCACTTTTCCTAAAGTTTCCATGGATCACTTCTTTTCCTAAGAAAGGATAGAAAAATGCATAGAAAGTGAAATGGGCTGAAGGTGAGGTAAGCACAAAATTCTTGATGCAAGAAATCTAAGGTAGTCAAGCAAAATCATCTAAGTTCTTGAAGTTGAGTTGTAGAATTACGGTCATGGTTAGATAAGTAAAGATAGAAAGAGAGAGAAGAGATTAGAAATAGGTTGAGTTTCTAACTTTCTATTAATCAACCGCACTCCTTAATACCCTTGAGTCATAAAATAACAAACAACCAATATAAAGTCTATTATGACACTCCGCCTCAAGCTGGAGCATACAAATAAAAAATGCCCAACTTGGAAGACAAATATTGAAAGGAGGCATGTGCTAGTGGTTTCATGAGAATATCACAAAGCTGATTACCAAAATGAACATAGGGAGTAACAAGTTTCTTCTCAACAATAAATCCTGAATAAAGTGATTATCGACCTCAATATGTATGGGCATAGGAGCAGGAATGTCAACAGCCTGATTATCACAATATGGGCATAGGAGCAGGAATGTCAAAACCAGAGTCACGAAGTACATAATGAATCCATAGCATCTTAGAAGCCGTATGAGCCATAGCTCGATATTCAACCTTAGCACTAGAACGAGCAACTTTGTGGTCTCCTTTTTCTACATCTAGTAACAAGATTATTTTCAACAAAAGTACAATAACAAGAAGTGGACCGTTTATCAGTACAATTACCAGCCCAATTAGCATCACTAAAACCAATCATAGAGGTGTACGTGTACAATAATATTAGACTAGGAGCACTCTTTAGATAACGCAAGATACAACAAACAACATCAAAATGATGTTAAGTAAGTATCCAACGGGTTCTAAAGATATTCTTCTGCATTCTTTAGAGAACGGTACTTGTAGAGAAATTATTGAGTATGTGGCGGGTGACTAACGTCTTACCCCTTACATCTCCTTCCATGTTTCTTTCTCCAAGCTATCATTTTCAATAGCTTTTGTTACAAATTGGCCTTCATTGATGTGGGTAGCATCATCCTCTTGTTCTCCACTTCTTCATCTACTTATTTGACTTGCCATTAAACCCTTCTCTTTAGGCATTCATTAAAGTGATGCCCTAACTCAAAGCATTGGTAACACCGAATAGTTGGCTATACTTGACCATAAGTAAATTTCCCTTTGTTGTTGTTTGCACTTAGCGTTGAAAAAGACCCTTTACAACAGGGGGTTTAATGCAAACACCTATTCTTAGGCTTAGCATTTTAGTGAGATCCAAGGTCACCAAATTATAGATTAAAATTTGGTGCCCCTGCAAACAAACACTCGCAATATATGTTCGTCCTCCTTCCCAAACTCCAAGCAATACACAATCAAACTTCTTCCATCATAATCATTCAAAATAGATTTACAAAAACAATAAAGATGGAGAACACAATATTTACGTGTAAAATGCCGACATGGTGAAAAACCACAACCAACCCAACCACAAATCCACTATAACAAGAAAGACTTACAAATCATGGTTAGAAATACATCAAAACCCATATCCCTGGTGATTAATTCTGTATCTTTTAACTTGAGGTTGTAAACTAAGCTTTATCCCCAAGTTAGCCCACGAATGCCATGCAAATTCCAAGACACCTTCTTGGACAACTTTCTTTGAAATTTGTGGATTTAAGGGAAGAACCAAACTCACACACAGTAAGGTGAAGAAGGTAAATGGTAACATTCTAGAGAACAAATCTTTTAAGCTCAATAAGGGTGAAGTTCTCTAGATAGCAAGCTTACATTCATGGAGGTCACTTTCAAATCCTACCTCTCAAGTCATATTATGATCTCGAAGCTTGCTTACAAGATCCCTCTCACAATAGAGTTAATTAAGGATTATTTATACCTAGGGTTTGGAGTGTGTAGGTTTTTCCAAAAAGGGCAAGAGATACATTCTTGAATTAGCTTTAGATCCTGTGTCGTTCACACAGCTAGGGTTGTTAGTTCAAATCTCGAGGTGGTTGAGGACAGACCAATGTCTTAGCTTCCACGATGTTTGAACATCCCCTATAGCATGTTCGAACAACAGGTGTTCCGAGAATTGATTGAACTCTTGAATTGCTTGATGTTCAAATGGCATAAGCTATACATTTGAAGGAGGTCTGTAAAATAAAATAAAATAAAAACTCTAAGCTTGTACAACATAAACCCAAATATCACCTACACACACAAGGCCAATCAACAAAAAGAAACTATTCACCTAAAGTAGTTTTAAAGCCTCTAGGTTAATTACTGTGCCTAAAGTGAAGCTTGGTTCTTTTGCACGTAAATTCTTCAATTCTTCAAGTCTTTATCTTCATTGGAGCACAAGATATGGACACCCAAACTCAAATACAACACTTAGCTTTTGGAAAAGGAATTAGCCCACAGTAGAAATTCTTCTCGCTCCGATTACCAATATGAAGTTGAACACCAAGCTCTTGGTTAGGTTGCAAAGTTTTTTTTTATTTTTTTATTTTTTTAATTATTATTTAATAAATTAAAAAAAAAGAGGCTAAATATATATTAACTTAACACAAAGTTTGATGTAGGACAAAGAACCTGGGCGAATCACATCTGTCTAATATTTTTTATTATTAATTTTATAATTTTTGTTTTTATTTTAGTTTAGGTTTGATTTGCTTATTTTTAGTAGTTTTTAGAGTTCTAATACTCAAAATTGAGTCCTTATAGGTTAGTGTATTAGTTGGGGTTAATTTTAGAAGGTTTCCAAGTGTTTTTAGGGTTTTATGAAACCTTTAAACAAGCTACAAAGTCTAAAAATAGGATTTGCCAGTTTTGGTAATTTTTGGCAATTCCTTATTTCTTAGTTCCCTATTTTGTTATTTCTTATTTTGCAAGAATTAGGTTTTCTATAAATTAGGTTGTAGGCCTCTTGGTCAATTAATTCAGATCATTAATAAACTTTCAGAGAGTTTAGTTTAATTTTCTTTGTTCGGGTTTTGCAAGAAGATAATGCTCTTCTTTTATTCTACTTCCACTACGCTAAGTTGGTATTAGAGCCAATCCCCATAGATAGTGATCTAGAGGAATGAGTGGTCACTTGGGACGCGTTTAAAGTCAATTGAGCAGCTTCTTTGGAAGCTGGAGCTAAAGGCTATCTTACAAGCCATAACTTGTTTGTTGATTCCTCAACATAGTCAGGACTTTGTGGGAATCCATGCATGCTTAAGGTTAACAATCAACCTATTTATAGGTGCAATTGTTGGAAATTTAAGGAATTCAGAGATATTCCTAATTTCAATGCATTTCTGAATGGAAACAATTTTTGGTTATTTGATTTGGATAGATTTTTCAATTTTGGGAAAATTTCGTATGAGGAAAATGTGAAAGCTACGACATACAAGCTTAGACTTTATGCTGGAAAGTGGTGGGATCAATTGCAACATACGAGAACTCAACAATGTAAATCTCCTATTCGTTTATGGCCCAAAATGAGAAGATTACTAATATCTAAATTTTCCCTTTATGATATAAATAATTTAATTTTTGTATGGATCAAGAGTATAGGCGTAGCAATTATTGTGTTAGAGATTATACCGAGAAATTTCCCATCCAAGAACCAAAAGAAGATACATATAGTAAAGTTGTGGACGTGGAACCAAAATTTGATGTGCAAGTAGAGGTATAATATATTTGTGAAGATGATGAAAGATTTCCCTTGTTTGACAGCATTCACCCTACTCCAGAAGCTATTAAAGACGATACTTCACAAGAAATTAATGAAGGTCTTGAAGATTTAAAAATTGGAAGTGTTTGAGCAAGTTGTCAATGTAAAAGTGAAGACTTAGTGAAGGAGAAAATTGTTAAATTGCGGGATGAGCTCGTATTGCAAAATCCTATTGAGGTGCATAGCTTTGATTTCATTGGGGTTGAAAAGTTTAATATAATTGTCAATCATTGCTTGGTGGATCTCATCAATAAATTGAAGGTTGATGTAAAGATATCCAAGATAGCACAATTTTTGGAGCACGAACATGGGAAAAGTGAAGGCAGCTAAAATATTCAAAATATTTGATTTGCTGGATTGGAAGACTCCAATACTGAGGTTTAAATTTGAGGATGATTTTTCTTCAAATGGGGGAGCCTAGTGTACGACAAAGAATCTGGGCAAATCACAGCCATCTACTATTTATTAATATTTTGTAATTTTCATTTTTATTTGCTTATATTTAATACTCCCTTCATCCCACAAAGATAGGC
Source organism: Liquidambar formosana (assembly GCA_039720395.1). NCBI lineage: Eukaryota > Viridiplantae > Streptophyta > Magnoliopsida > Saxifragales > Altingiaceae > Liquidambar > Liquidambar formosana. The sequence goes on along the minus strand of JBBPBK010000200.1, from coordinate 12,874 downwards.
CAAGTTTGACAAACATGTAGTTTCAGAAAAATCATTATTACATTGACTTGTCACTTTTTAAACTCTATTTTCCCAAAATACCCTCTCTTACCTAGTATTAGGTTTTGTGTTGAAAGTAATTATTGAAATGACAAGGGTGTTATTAATATGCCCTAAATCCAATCATAAAGAAGATACTTTAGGGATAATGAACAATCACTATTTCATTGATTACTTATAATAAACAAAGGCCAAGTTATATATCATGTGTATTCAGGTTTGCATGATAAGTCTATAGGATAATTACGGCGAGATTGATATCTCAAGGAGTTGAGATGTTGAGACTCATTCTTTCTATACATTAATCCTAAAAGGTTCCTAACTGTAAGTTTATTAACTGGGCATTGATGAACCAGATAAAGTTAGTACAAGTTATGTTTACTCAATAGGGAGGATGGTGTCACACCCCATTTTTGCCACCTTAGCTAGGGTTTGTCATTGCATGTGTCTTTTTTGTTTCCTTTTTGAGTCTAGTCTTTTGCATTGAGTTTTTAGGGTCCTAAGGATGATGTGTATGAATTTTGGTTTGATTTGGAGTTGATCTTGAGGGTTAATAAGAACTTTTGTGACTCGAGGGGCATAATCATCTTTTTGGTCACAAACTTTCCATTTGACCTTGAAATGATCTCCAAGTTGCCAATTGGAGTTCATATGAATGTATTTGAGGTATTTATGGGTTCAATTCGATGAATTGATTGTTTGGGATTAGAATGGCTCAATATGGCTCAGGTTGGTTAAAAGACCTACTTCGGGTCAGCTCGAATTGGTTCATGATTTTCACTCTATGACTACTCATTTGACCTTGATTAGTCTTAATTTCATCCCCAAATGTGTTTAGGGAGGTTGAATTTCGAATTGGAAAGCATTCGGTGCGACCCTATATGCATACCTAAGCTAAGCGATGGTGAGGCATAGCGGTTAACCGCCTTTGTAGGACCCAACCATGCAGCCATGGCTAGGGTTTCTTGCCCTCAAGTGACTCAAATTACATTCCCCTTCGAAACATGGTCGTTTTGGCTTTCGTTTTGTCAAAATCGGAGTTAATTTGAGCCCTGAAACACATTTGGAAGTCGAAAGGGTTAAAATTGGGCTGAAGATGACATGGCCTCGGGTGACCACCCAGGCCTGGGTGGCTAGCCGCCTGGGCCCAGGCTGCTAGCCGCCCAGCCCCAGGTGGTCACCCGAGCCATTTTCCTTTTTTGAGTCTTGACGCGGCTCCCTCCCTATTTCCTCGGATTTGCTCGCCTCTAACCGCCATTTAACCCTAAATTCAGCCCTATTTGACCTACTTGAGCCCCAAGGGAACCTCTAAGAGCCCTTGGATCAATACCTAGGGTTTTAATCCCAACCATTGAGGGTTTTCCCTCAAACCCTATAAATACCCCCTTATACTTCAGCAATAGGGGAGGCAATTTCTAAAGTGGGAGGCACATTGGAGGCTATGACAGCCATCCTTAGGATAGTTTAACCTAAATTTTGAGTGAGAGAGTGAGAGAGAGAGCTTGAAGGAGGGCTGGAGCTTTGCTTGAAGGCTTGAAGGAAAGTGTTTCCAGCAGTACACAAGAGGAGAAGCAAACTCTACAGCAGTAAAGTTCTATATACAGGTATACCTTCTCTCCCTTTCATTTAAACTAGGGTTTTGCATAGAATAGCATAATTTCATGTCCAAGTTCATGTTTTTATCATGTGTTGATGCTGCTAATGCTTAGAATACATGATTAGAATAATGTTTGTGGCTGGATTTGCATGATATAATGTTATTCCATGTGATTTTATGTGTAGTTGTGTTTTTAGGGTTTCTAGAGTTTGTTCTAGGGTTTTGCATTGAATAGCTATGATTTCATGTTAAAGCATATGTTTTTATCATGTCTTGCTACTTTTATGAGTTAGTATGCATGATTAGGATGATGTTTATGGGCTGTTTAGCATGCTAGGGTATTATTCCTTGTGATTTATTGCATAGTTGAGATTCTAGGATTTCTCTTGTGCTGAAATTGAGTTTATGCTTAGAATAGCATTATTTCATGTGAAAGCCTATGTCTTTATCATGTGTAGATCATTCTATTGATTAAGTGCATGGATTGAATACTATTCATATTCTTTTTTGCATGGTTTAGAGTGATTTCATGGGATTTTATGCACTAGTGCGATTCTAGGGTGCAGCTACCCCATCAATGTGGGGTGGTTATTTTGGCTATTGCGAGATGAAATCTTGCAAATAAGATAATTACCCTATGCAATAGGGTGGTTATTTTGACAGGTTGCTTTTGCTTAAAGGTAAGTAGGGTATGAGGGTGCCCCAATTCACCCTTCTTTCCTTTCTTTGAAACTTTCCCTTTCTCCCCCCTAGGGTTGTTTCCTAATAGGGGAACATGGCAATCCTTATAGTTTCCTTTCGTAACAAATCCCTTTTAAATCAAAGTTTCTATCTTTATGAAATTCCATATTTACTAAAGATTTTTTGAGAATCATTCATTTTTGGAAGCTTACCATATTTCTTATGAAAGGAAACTTAGGGTTTACCATAGGCCTCTATTAGGTTATAACCCTATTCCCTTTCGAACTACGTGGACTTTGATCCATGTACTTCCATACATGGTACGTAGGCGCTGTCACACCCCATTTTTGCTACCTTAGCTAGGGTTTGTCATTGCATGTGTCTTTTTGTTTCCTTTTTGAGTCTAGTCTTTTGCATTGAGTTTCTAGGGTCCTAAGGATGGTGTGTACGAATTTTGGTTTGATTTGGAGTTGATCTTGAGGGTTAATAAGAACTTTTGTGACTTGAGGGGCATAATCGTCTTTTTGGTCACAAACTTTCCATTTGACCTTGAAATGATCTCCAAGTTGCCAATTGGAGTTCATATGGTTGCATTTGAGGTATTTGTGGGTTCGATTCGATGAATTGAAGGTTCGGGATTAGAATGGCTCAATAAGGCTCAAGTTGGCTAAGAGACCTACTTTGGGTTAGCTCGAATTGGTTCATGATTTTCACTCTATGACTACTCATTTGACCTTGATTGGTCTTAATTTCATCCCCAAATGTGTTTAGGGAGGTTGAATTTCGAGTTGGAAAGCATTCGGTGCGACCCTATGTGCATACCTAAGCTAAGCAATGGTGAGGCATAGCGGTTAACCACCTTTGTAGGACCCAACCATGCAGCCATGGCTAGGGTTTCTTGCCCTCAAGTGACTCAAATTGCATTCCCCTTCGAAACACGGTCGTTTTGGCTTTCGTTTCGTCAAAATCGGAGTTCGTTTGGGCCCTGAAACACATTTGGAAGCTGAAAGGGTCAAAAATGGGCATAAGCTGACAGTGCCTCGGGTGACCACCCAAGCCTGGGCGGCTAGCCGCCTGGGCCCAGGCGGCTAGCCGCCCAGCCCCAGATGGTCACCCGAGCCACTTTCCTTTTTTGAGCTTTGACGCGGCTCCTTCCCTATTTCCTCGGATTTGCTCGCCTTTAGCCGCCATTTAACCCTAATTTCAGCCCTATTTGACCTACTTGAGCCCCAAGGGAACCTCTAAGAACCCTTGGATCAATCCCTAGGGTTTTAATCCCAACCATTGAGGGTTTTCCCTCAATCCCTATAAATACCCCCTTATACTTCAGCAAGAGGGGAGGCACTTTTGGTGAGACTTGGAGGCTATGGCAGCCATCCTTAGGGTAGTTTAACCTATATTTTGAGTGAGAGAGTGAGAGAGAGAGCTTGAAGGAAGGCTGGAGCATCGCTTGAAGGCTTGGAGGAGGTTGTTTCCAGCAGCACATAAGATGAGGAGGACTCTCTACAGCAGCCACCATAGGTATACCCCTTCCCCTTTCTCTCTTTCATTTAAACTAGGGTTTTTGGATAGCTTTGCATTACTTCATGTTAAAAGCTTATTGTTTTATCATGTGTTGATGCTTCTAATGCTTAGAATACATGATTAGGATATTGTTTATGGCTGGTTTTGCATGATATAATGTCATTCTATGTGGTTTTATGAGTGTTTGTGTTTTTAGGGTTTTTTTAGAGTCTTTTCTAGGGTTTTACATGGAATAGTCATTATTTCATGTTCAAGTTTGTGTCTTTATCATGTCTTATTGCTTCTATTAGTTAGTATGCATGATTAGGATAATATTCATGGGCTGTTTAGTATGCTAGGATGCTATTCCATGTGATTTACTGCATGTTTGGGATTCTAGGGTTCCCTTAGTGCTAAAATTGGTTTTCTACATGAAATAACACTTTTGCATATTGAAGCTTGTGTTTTTATTGTGTTTTGCTACTTCTATTAGTTAGTATGCATGATTAGGATAATGTTTATGGGCTGTTTAGTATGCTAGGATGCTGTTCCATGTGATTTAATGCATGTTTGCAATTCTAGGGTTTCTCTTGTGCTGAAATTAGGTTTTTACTTAGAATAGCTATATTTCATGTGCAAGCTTGTGTTTTTATCATGTGTTGATGCTTCTATTGATTAATATGCATGATTAGAATGATGTCCACAATGAGTTTTGCATGATTTAGAGTTATTTTATGTGATTTTGAGCACAATTGTAATTCTAGGGTTTCATTCATCCTTGTATTAGGAAAGTAGCATATAGCATGATAGCTTAGGGTTTTTCTTTGTGTTTTCTTCATAGTTGATATATATGTGCTGCATATTTGATAACTATGATATTCTTCTGCATTCATAGTAGTGGATTTTAGTGTTTTTTGCATGTCATTGCATGTAGGGTTGAATTAGGGTTTTAGTTAGCTTATGATTCATGTTGTTGCATGACTTGTGGTTGATTTTAAACCTTATTTCAATTCTGTCCAGATCTGTTAGTTGTCCTTGATATGATATTTTGAGCATGTGTTAGCCCATGTTTGGGCATGATAATGGCTTGATTTGGAATCTAGCTTGTTTGGTTGGTATTTTTGGTATGTTTTGCATGGAAATTGCAGGTGCTTTGACAGGTACAACAGGTGCAACTACCCCACCAATGTGGGGTGGTTATTTTGGCTATTGTGAGATGAAATCTTACAAATAAGGTAATTACCCTATGCAATAGGGTGGTTACTTTGACAGGTTGCTTTTGCTTAAGGTAAGTAGAGTGTGAGGGTGCCCCAATTCACCCTTCTTTCCTTTCCTTGAAACTTTCCCTTTCTCCCCCCTAGGGTTGTTTCCTAATAGAGGGGTATGGTAGATTCTATAGTATCCTTTCATTAAAAAAATTGCCTTTTAAATCAAAGTTTCCATCTTTATCAAAATTCCATATTTTACCAAAAGTCTTTCGAGAATCATTTATTTTGGAAACTTACCATGTTTTACTTGAAAGGAAACTTAGGGTTTACCATAGGCCTTGATTAGGTTATAACCCTATTCCTTTTCGAACTACGTGGACTTTGATCCATGTATTTCCATACATGGTACGTAGGCGCTCTTCGTGATGTTCAAGTCTGCCCTAGGATACTAAGTATCCTAGGTTTTCTCCTCTCCCTCTTTCTTTTTCTATTTTTCTTTGATTTACTTGATTATATGGATGAATGAATGAATGATATGCATGCTGTCTTGTGATGATAATTGTTGATTTGTGTGTGATTAAGACTTTGATTTAGCCCAATTAAATTAAGAGACCGTTTAGGGCGATATGGGTGCCTATAGGCTTTGCCTAGAACCTTCCCATATCGTAACTTAGCCTCCGAATCCCCGAATTCTCTGGTTTCCAAAAGACTTTTTGCCTTACCATTTTTAAACATGCAGTCAATCTTTTGTTTTCCTAAAACAAAACTGTTTTTTAGGGTTTTCCTTGTTTCCTTTAAAAAATAAGGTGGCGACTCCTTTCTTTTTCCAAACCCATTCGTGGGCCCTCTTTCCTGGGTCCACAGACTGGCGACTTTTAAACCCTCCTGTGGGCCTTGTAACCGTTTTTAGGGTCCACAGGCGCTCTTCGTGAGGTTCAAGTCCGCCCTAGGATACTAAGTATCCTAGGTTTTCTCTCCCCTCTTTCTTTTTTCTGTTTTTCTTTGATTTAATTGATTATATGGATGAATGAATGGATGAAATGCATGCTGTCTTTTTTATGATAATTGTTGATTTGTGTGTGATTAAGACTTTGATTTAGCCCAATTAAATTAAGAGACCGTTTAGGGTGATATGGGTGCCTATAGGCTTTGCCTAGAACCTTCCCATATTGTAACTTAGCCTCCGAATCCCCGATTTCTTTGGTTTCCAAAAGCTCTTTTGCTTTACCATTTTTAAACATGGAGTCATTCTTTTATTTTCTTAAAACAAAACTGTTTTTTAGGGTTTTCCTTGTTTCCTTTAAAAAATAAGGTGGCGACTCCGTTTTCTTTTTCAAACCTAAGGCCTATTTTCTTTTAACCCCCATTGTGTGGGCCCGCTTTCCGGGGTCCACAGATGGCTAGTCGCAAGTCATTTGTATAGAGACATTAAAGCAAACCTGTGGGTGCTTGTTAGAGAACAAGTTCGTTGAACGTGACAAAATTTAGAGCAAGCTATATAGAGTTTTACTACATGTCAAATAGCAGCTCTTAGTTACAGTCATGTAACTAATCCTTTGACCTGAGGTACCATTGATATCTTTTGTATGGGTTGTTAGGATTTAATGATGCAGAGTGTAGGTTCTGACCATGGACCTACACATGTATTCATTGGCCTTAATGAGTCATGCATAGAGGTATGTGAGTGCACAATATGGGATCCATCTGTGATAACCTAAACATTTGCCACCCTAATTATCAATTGATTATTGTGATTATTATTATTTTTATTATTGTTGTTATCATTCCTATAATTCTTATGAATATTTATCATTATTTAATCACTAAAATTTTAGGATTATATAACAACATTGCCAATTTATCAAAATAATAGGATTAATGATGTAATTAATCCTTAACATGAGGTCATTGCTTACATGGGGAGGGGAAGAGGTGGCCAAGTTCTATGAATTGTTGAAAAAGAAAAACAAAACAAAAACAAAAAACAGCCACGTTTGCTTACTTGGAGAGAAAGGGAAGGGCTTGCTTGGGGACAAAGGGATGAAGAGGAATCTTAACCAATTAATGAGGGGAGACTTCCTTTGACTTGAATGGGTATAAAAGGGCTGATATTCAGCCTATTTTCATGCTACATGAGCTGGTTAGAGAGTGTAACAAAAGAGAGAAATAGAGAAAAAGAAAGAAGGAGAAAGAAGGGAGCTCAAACCAAGAAAGTTTCAAAGCATTTTTCTATAAACCTGAGGTGAGATTTTTCATCTTTGAATGATATAGGAAAGGTTCTAAAAGTTTCATGAGAATTGGTTGATATTTGGATAATTTTTGGAGCTTCAAAGAAGCATCAATGGCTTCCCTCATCCTTTGTTTGATTGTTTCTCCATGCACAGTAAATGAAACTCAATGAAATTTTTACCATAGTTTAATGATACTATAGAGAAGCATCTATATAAATTTTAGCCTTTAATACCTTGTAGGTTGTGAGAAATAAATTGGACAACCCGAAACACAAATATGCAAAACTGTACGAATTCGTAACTCCATTTATTTTTCTAATATTTTTATAATATTTTACATGCAAAACTAGACAAAATGGGCTTTTGAATCATCAAAAAAGGTTAAGAAATGAATTAGTTATGAATTTTTCAAGTTTTGATAAAATCTTAAAAACAAACCGGGAACAACAGCAGAATTTTAGGCTTGCGCGGGGAAGAAGAAGGGTATGTGATTGGGTGTGGTAGGGTGCACCATAGGCCACATGTACACTAGTGTAATTGGGCATGTGGGGCCCTCATTAGGTGCTAAAAATATTTTTAAAAATCTTATAAAAATATTAGAAACTTATGTTTATAATTTTGTAATGATAGGAGTATGATAACATGGGTTTCAAAAATTATGAGACTTTAACCCTTTTGTGTAGCTTGTTTTCAAACTTTGACTAGCTCAAACAAAGTGTATAGAATTCCAATTGAGTTACGAATTGAACCATTGGATTCATATTAACAAAATTTATATAAAAGTATGTTTGAGGTAAAATGAATGTTTTAATTTTGGGTATTATTTTATTCACGTGTAAAATGACCATTTTACCCCTACTTACTAAAAACAACTCGAATGGATTCCAAATTGAGTTTTGTTCAAACTTATGCAATTGAGAAGTAGAACACTTCAAGGACTTTTTATTAATATTTTTATGATGTCATCATAGTCCTCATATTTTTAATATAGCCCCTGAACTTATGAAAAATTCCAAAATTTCCCCAAACTGAATATTTGGCTTTAAGATTTATGTTGAGTAGTTTGATTAAGATTGTTAATGGTGGTAGAGCATAATATGAATGACAATTCATATTCATAATTGGATATTAAAATATTATTGAGATTAATTAGTGTATGTGCATGATATTAGCATCCATATGTTGAGCGATATGATTATTAATGCATGTACAAACATGTATCAAGTTATTTAGTGATCTGTTTATGTGAAGTTGAATGCTTATATTTGTGATTGAGATTAAGATGTTGAGATGAGAAACAAGCATGTATAAATCTATTTTGTGATATGTTTATGTGATGTTGCTTATACTTGTAACTGAGATTGAAATGTTGAGATGTTGAGATGAGACGACCGCGTTGAGAAAGCCCTGCAGTTAGTGCACTAATATGCTACTCCATTTTTGAGGGCAAGAGGCCAATGGGGTAGCATACACACATGATGAGCGGTGTGTGCTGTGGTCGTAGATAGTATATCCTGTATGAGCAGACAGGTATGCTATGATTGTTTTTGCAGGTTGCAGTAGGCAACAGAGGCACAGGTACGTGCAAATTTTATATGCTTGAGTGGCATAAATTTTGAGAAGTGTTATTAACATCATTGTAGTATGAGATGTTACAGAGATGCTGTTAAATGTAAGATGAGTTGTTGTATACTAATGTTAAGCATTCATGGATGAATTATCTCACTGAGCTGTGGTTTGCTCATCCTTTTATTAAAAATTATTTTTCAGGATCTGGAAATTTGTGAGCTGTTGAAAAGACATGAATAGAGGAGCATATTTTCCTGACTCGATAGTTGTTTTGTTTTGATAAGTTGACATATGTGATTTAATATCAAACAATGATGCATTATAATAATTATAATTTAGTAAATGAGGTAACAATGAAATTTATATTTATGTGACGTAATATTTGTCAACAAAGTGTCACTTGGAAGATGAATGGATAAGGTTTTGAGCTGTCATTACCTCACTAGGCTTTAGCAAGGCTATTTTTGGGGCGCGACAGATTTTGGTATCAGAGCTTAGGAATTAGATCTCTTTGGGATTTAAAATCTTTATTTAGTGATTAGATTCCTAAGTTTTAGCATTTTTAAAATGATAAAATTTTGAGATTTGGAAGTTTAGCTGAATAATTAAGGCTGTTGTAATTCATATTGTTGAAGTACAAAAAATTTTGGGTCTCAAGATAATACTATGCTTGAGATATGATATGTGTAGAAATGGAGAATGTTTGAGTTCACAGCAGAATTTCATATCTTTTGATGGTAGTAGTGTATCCGAGTCTCATTATTAGGATTATGTGATTAGAAACTCAAGGTTAGAAATTCCGTGAATAGCTCCTGAAGATGGCAGAAAAAAAAATATATATACCCATTTGGTTTGAAAAGTTGGAAGTGATAGGGGCATAGGTTTTAAGATGGACTTTGTGTACCATGTGTTGAAGATTTGAAAGTGAAATTCTTAGGCAAATGACAACTCTGACTTCTTGATGAAGAATGATGTAACGAGAGGCCCAAGAGACCAATAGTCCCAACAGTCCCAATAGGCTTGAAATGGGTGAGGGTTAGGATGAGGTTGAGAGAACCAAGAGTCCCAATATTCCCAATAGGCTCAAGATGGGTGAGGGTGAGGGTGAGGTTGAGGGATAAGTCACAAAATTCTATATTGGAAGCAGACGAGTTCAAGATTTAAGTAAAGATATCGTTTTTAATTTTGAGATAAAGTACTTGGGTTAGAACTATGAGTGGTATCATGATTTATTTAGAAATTTCTTTTAAAGGTGGACAGATGAGAAGACTGACAATTTGAATTCACGAGTATGGTTCTTATTAAAGGATTAAAAATAGGAAATATGAGTTAATTGTCATAAAGAATGAATAGTAACTGTACTACGAGAAGAAAATTGGTATCTAAGTATGTATACAGATTTGTGTTATATAAATTGAATATTGTTGTATTGTTGAGAAACATAAGGACTCTATTCCTCCCATGCATAAGAGTATAGGTTATATAAATAAAGTGCATGGATAATTAAATTTACAAAGGTGTAAGAGTAAAGCTGTTTTAACAGACCATGCTATATATGATTTGACTTCAGGAATTTTGTACTTACAGTTTTACTTGAAGTCAATTCATAATTTTTAGTATAAATACTCTATATTATGTCAATTTTCATATGCTACAAGTCTCAAGCCCATTGAACCAGTGTTAGAACTGTTGGGAATCATACAAGAAGGAAAAATAGAAGTGCGGAATATAAAAAATTTTTCCTACTATTCCACAGCCATGAATCTAACTATGCATAACACAAAATCAAACCCTAACTACAATGAGGGTTAGAACACTTACAGAATTTTTGTCTTCTCCTTTTTGCTCCAAGCTTTGATTTCGGACAGCGGTGAGTGAGCAACCCAAGTGTGCTACCTCCAACGGTATCCACACCTAGCTAGAGCTTCAAGTCCTTTCCTCCTTTTCCTTGTTGTTGCTAGTGTAGGAGAAGAAAGGAGAGAGAAAGAGAGGGAGGCTAGAATTTTCAGCCAGCCCTTTGGGGAGTTGAACTTGTTTTGATGTCATTACATCACACTACATATATATAGCCCACCAAGGGGGGGCCAACCATGAGGGAGAACCCACTTAGGGTTTTGTGTAATTACTATTAATTACACAATAACCCCTCTTAATTATATCATATATAAATTTGGCCTTAAAGAACTATTCTTTATGCACTTATACCCTTTCTCTCATAGACTTTAAAGCTCATCTTGCATGATCAGTGTGTGACCCATTGGGTTCACATCATCAAGTAGTAGGAATAGCACGAGGTGTGCACAATGGAACTCTTTCCATTTAGGGTATAATTGGAACTCCTTCCAATTCCCTAATTGATTATAACTCACTTATATCAATTAGGGATTCTACTAACCATGAGTAACACCTAGTATATGGCTCGTGGTGTGGTCCTTAATGAGGTGAATAGTCATTTACAAAGAACCCTTCTGTTATAGTTTATAGGTTACAATTGCATCCTTCCTTCAACACAATGTCTCCAATTGAACTAATAGGACATGGAAGTCTGTCAAGTCCCTAGTTCAATTACTTTATACTCATTCATAGATATCAACTCATTAATGAACTCATGGAAACTCTTTTCCACATTCATCCTACCATGGCCATGGATTTAATGAGTTATATTATAAATGTTATATGAGACATACTCTCTCTTTTTCCTGAGAGTGATGGATCCCTTGTTGATCACTCACATGCCTTCATACACATAGTAGTAGGGCCAATGAACACTTTTGCAGACCCCTGAATAGGATCTGCACTTAGTGTTATCAAACTTCTAAAGCTACATGCATAAGACAACTATGGTGTCTCAGGTCTAAGGATTACTTGTACCACTATAATAATGAGAAACTGATTGACAGGCAGGATAAAACTCCATTCAGTTTATCTCATATCTTTGGTCACATTCAGTGTACCTATTCTATTAATAGGCCCCACCTGTTGGTTGTAGTGTCTCCACACAAATAGCTTGAGACCAACTATCCTCCTATAGAGTCAACCTAACAAGTGCTAGTCCTGTAGTTCATTATTGTCCATCATAGTGAACCTTCAACTAGGAATGCTTTAGGAGTTTAGTACAGACATATATTTACAATCTCAAAATTACAACTCTTTGTAATTCCATGTTCTCAACTCTAACTCCATGGACATATTATGTAAATATAAATTATGCATATAAATATAATAGAATAAGCCCTTTTATTAAATCAATAATAAATGTGACATACATAAATGAAATCAAATGATTGTTCCTAATCCCTAAACAATCATCTCCATGATTGGCTCTAGGGCATAATCCTAACAAGAACCAAATTCCAGCATACTATTCACAAAATCAAATTGGTTTTATAATCAATGAAATCATATTTTCTCATTGGGTTATCATTTTTCTTGTATTGGGCTTTGAGTCTTGTTTTCAAACCTTCAAGAGTGACCTTATTTGCACAACAATAGAGTAAGTTATGAATTTTTGAATATGAATGGTTCTGTTTTCAGCATTAAAATAATAATAATAATTTCAATGTGTTCAAATAGAAAATAATTATTTTTTATTAAGTTTGAAGATCTTGGAACCCTATGTTTGTGAAAAGTTTGTTTTGTGAAAAGTTCTACAAAATTATTTGAAATGATTTCTGAGAAAAGTAGGAGCCATGTTTAGATTTGAAAAGAATTGAGATTAATGTTATGAATTTTTGAAATTGGAGGGTTGAATACTCATTTTGTATTTAAAATGGAACATTGGCTCCTATCCTTGAATGCATTACTCGATGGTTTGACTAAGAAATTCTCCCTTGTTTAACAAGAAGGGTGTAGAGTGCCCTTGGGTGAAAGGTCCTAAAGGTTTATTCCGTAATGGTTATCCGTATGGTTGGTTTTCTACCTGATGGATGGTTATAGTTCCCTCTTGGAACATCGATGGTGTCCTTCTTGTGATGGATGGGTGTAAAAGGTTTGAAATATGGGGATGAAATTAGGCTAATGAAAACTATGTGACTGATGTACATCGG